>OZ024745.1:67809352-67844352 GCA_964016885.1 Eledone cirrhosa
ATATATATACACACACATATACACATAAAATTCAACCTTTCAATCTGGTACTGAATTTTGACCAACAGTTAAAAGGTAACAAAGCAAATTTAATGGCTGGTGATCAGTGGTATTTCAAAGAAAGAAAATATTGTCTTTTTCTCCTTCATACTTGAGTTAGTTCAATTAAACACCTTGATTTATCTTTCTTTCATATTTTGTGTGAGTTTTCTTGTTTTTTTACTTCTTTGCAGAAATGTCTTTGTTCCTTTTACTTTGTAGTAGGTATTGACTGTGATTGTGATGAAGTTGTTGATGTGTTAACTGGAGTTGCATTAGCTTCTGTCATAACGGTGACATACGTGGTCGTAGCAACTGGGGCTGGGGTCAGAGCTTGGGCTGATGCTGGGGTTGAGGCTGGGGCTGGAGTTGGGGTTGGGGTTGAGGTTGGAGTTGGGGTTGAGGTTGGGGTTGGGGTTGGGGTTGTGGTTGCGGTTGTGGTTGTGGGTTTGGTTGGTGTTGTGGTTGGGGAAGGGGAAGATGCACTCACTGGCGATTTAGTTATCCGTCTTGATGCTGAAGGAAATGCTAATGTTGAAGTGGAGACCAAACCCCGTGTAGGAAGGCGTCGAAGTGCATTCTTATGCTGCATGTCCCACATGGTTTTTGGCTTATTCAATGTCTTTGGTGATGATTTCGACACAACTGTAGACAAGGGGGACTTCGAATATGATGTTGAAACATAAGATGGGTGTGATGACGATGATTGTGACGGTGAAATCACTTGTGACAAAACTGGATGAGAAACTTTGAAATATTCTTTGTGAGAAGAGGATCCTTGGTGTGAATTACTCGAATTTGGTGAAACAAGGATCATATCGTTATTCTCATTAAACATCACAGTCATCACTGTATCAGATGCAGTTGAAGATGAGTTGACAGCAATTTCAGGTCCTGAAATGCTTGGCATCTGAAGATTGTCTTCCACCTTGATATCTCGAACAGTATATCGAACACTTTCCACAGGAACTTCTTTCTTCAGTTTTGGTGGTTCAGAAAATTGGTCAGGCATCAGTTTCTCCTGTGTAACGGCGATGGCATTAACTGCTTTTAACGTCTCATCAATAGTTTCAGAGATGTTAGGGCCTTGAGATTTCTTCAAATTATCAGTAGATAACAACTTATTGGTAGTGACTTTGTTATCTTCGGAGGTACTACTGGCAATGTTACTATTATTACTAGCTTTCATTAAAGTGCTCTCTATCATAGATTCTTCCTCTTCATCATCATCCCATGTGAAAGGCTGAGCAGCAGGATCCTTGAGAGGTTTACGAACCCAAGACTGATGTTGTTTGTCAGGATCAGTTGCTGGTTCAAACAGCTCTGCAGAAGGAGTTGGATCTGATAATGTTGGGGAAGGAAGATTTTTGGTCAGTAATGTGGATTCTCTTTTTTCAGGACTTGGTGTCATGATTGCTTTTTGTATTTCAGGTAAAGCCTTCATAATTGCAGGAGATTGAGTAACATCTGTGGCTATTCTCAACCTTTTCAGTGGTGGCGAACCTTGTTGGCCAACCATCTTAGCAATTTGGTTAGGGTCACTGACAACTTTAAGCATACCATCTTGTTCAGTAAGAACAAGTGTCTTTACAACACCACTACCACTGCTAGATTGGCTAGGAGATTCGTAACGGCGTTTCAACACTGGCTGAGAACGTTCAATCTTCTTCGCATGATGTCCATAGTAATTGGATGTTTCTGCAGGAGTGGCATATTCAGAAGAAGACACACTAACAATGTAATATTCTGGAGAGCGGAAATCAATATCTTTGTGATGAGTCAAATGACATTTTGTATCAGACCAATAGTAACTTGAATAATTACATAACCTACATCTAAATCTATCTAAGCCTAAATGCTTAGCAGCATGTCTTTTAAGATGTTGTAAATAAGAGAATGTTTGATTACATTCCAGACAACGGAGAGCTTGAAAGTCAGATATTTCTTCAATCCTACGATTCTGTGTACAGAGTTGTACATGACGTTCAAAATGTTGCCGAACTGAGTAGTACCTTTTACAAGAATAACACTGAAAATTACCAATTTTTGTAAGCTCTGATTTGAAGATTTTGCTTGGTGTCTGGCACAGTTTTTCTAAATTAGTGACAGTTGATTTAACACATTCAGAGGGTTTTCCAGGTGTTTTGGAAACCCAGAAAGTTTCTAACTTTACAGGTTGAATCAAATTAAGATCAATACAATGTTCCATTTCTCTGTTTGCAGCGGCATTTTGGTTTTCTAACAATTCAGAGCGCAAAGGTCTCTCACCACTAAGCTTCTCTATGTTACTTCCTGGCACATGATGAGCGATGCCAGTACCATCCGCAGGTCTGTGATCTTTTTTAGTTTTATATGACACAATTTTGGTGAAAGTTCTTGGTCTGCCTCGAGGTTTCTTGTTTTTAGTTTCTTTTACAGAAACGGCAGGCCGTTTCTTGCATGTCTTCACATGAACCTTGATCGTTGACTTCTTTCTAAACGTTTTAGAACAGAAAGAGCATTTGAAAAGCATGCGTCTTTTATTCTTGATTTCTTTCTTGTGCACCACTTCAACCACAGATGTCTTGCGAAGTTTTGTTTGTATTTTTTGTATTTGATGGCGTTTCAGACCATGAGCTGAACGTAAATGGCCTATGAGGCCTGAAAAATATCGAAGAATCTTAGGTTTCCTTTTACAATAAGGACATTTATAGTTCTTCTCAGGCATTGCTTCCTCATTGCTTCTCTCTGATCGTTTGACAGCTTCAATAACAGGGAATGAAGCAGACATGTCTTGTTCATCAACCCAGCAATTTTTCATTAAATTCCTCCACATAGGAAGTAGCTGTTTGTCTTTGAGGAAATGTGGGTCTCTTAAATGCAAAATAAGATCAGAAAATGTTTCAAGACGAGTTTCCTTTTGACAAATAGGGCAGACAAAATGTCCTCTTGATTCTGCCAAATGTTTAGACATGTGATTAGCGAGCTTAGTCATATTGGTCAGCTCAAGACCACAATCTGGACAACGCAATCTGTTTCTTAACTCATACCTCTCTGGATCATTTAGATCTTTATTGTCCAGGTCCAGTTCTCCAGATGTTTTTGGCTTATCAGCAGCAGCAGCATCTTTCTCCGCTGCACCAGCTTCTTTTTCTTTTTCAGGTTGCACATTTTTGTCATTAACATCCAGGACAATATCTAATTCATTTGTCTTACTAGCTGGATCCCCTGCCTTTGGTTGAGATTGTGTCTTGTCTTCTTTGAAGCGCTGGTAAGCATCCAAAACACCAGCAATTAAAGGATTTAGCTTATCTGAAGCATCATTCTTATTGCTTTCATTAACATCCTTTAATTCCGATGTGTTTGGAATGCTGATATTTTGCGGCTCGCCAAGCACTTGGGAATTTGCATCTTGATTAGATTCATTTTTCTTATCTGCGTCTTTATTTTTAGCAACCAGAGTTGGGGTATCATTTTTATCAACAATTGGCTCTGTCTGATTTGATGCTGAAGCACTGTTTACAGCTGCAACTTGCTCAGTTGACTTTTCAGAGCTGGTAACTTTCTTAAGAGTCATATTGTTTTCGTCTGATTTTACAGCAGCTGTTACAACTACCTTTTTAACATCTCCTGTTGTTATGGTACTATCTCTTGTCTCAGTTGCCATGTCTCTCCTCTGAACAATACTAGGTTTTTTCTCAACAGGCTTTGTTTCAGTTGCCATATCTCTCTTCTGAACACCACTGCTATCTTTTCTCTCAACAGGCTTTGTTTCAGTTGCCATGTCTCTCTTCTGAACACCAATGCTATCTTTTCTCTCAACAGGCTTTGTTCCTGTTGCCATATCTTTCTTCTGAAAACTATTATCTTTTTTCTCAACAGGTTTTGGTTCCGTTGCCATATCTTTCTTCTGAACACCAGTGCTATCTTTTCTCTCAACAGGCTTTGTTTCAGTTGCCATATCCTTCCTTTGAACACTGCTACTATCTTTCTTCTCAACAGGCTTTGTTTCAGTTGCCATATCTCTTTTCTGAACACCACTGCTATCTTTTTTCTCAACAGGCTTTGTTTCGGTTGCCATATCTCTCTTCTGAACACCAATGCTATCTTTTCTCTCAACAGACCTTGTCTCAGTTGCCATATCTTTCTTTTGGGCACTGTTATCTTTTTTCTCAACAGGTTTTGGCTCAGTTGCCATATCTTTTTTCTGAACACCAGTGCTGTTTCTTTTCTCCATGGGCTTTGTTTCAGTTGCCATATCTCTCTTCTGAACACCACTACTATTATCTTTTTTCATAACAGGTTTTGGATCAGTTGCCACATCCTTCTTCTGATCACTGCTTTCTTTTTTCTCAGCTGTAACTGCTTTTTCTTGACTAGTAGTAGGTTTTGTCTCAGTAGCAATAGTCTTCTTTTCAACAATGATCACTTTTTTTCCAATGGAAAAAGGTTTTTCAGGAAAACTAGAAGATTTTGACTCAACAACTATCTTTTTCTCAGGTGTGGAATCTTTTTTCCTAGTAACAATACTACTTTTCTCTTGAGAATCTTTATTCTCAACCATACTATTTTCTTTATCTAAATTAACATTGGCTTTCTCAGAAACAGTATTTTTTTTCTGAATGGTGGTACTACTGGTTTTCTCAGCATCTGCTTCTTTTACCTGAACACTCCCCTTTTCCTGTTGAACAGCAACGTCTTTCTTCTCAGTGGGCACATCATTTTTCTCAACAGCAACGTCTTTCTTCTCAGTGGGCACATCATTTTTCTCAACAGCAACGTCTTTCTTCTCAGTGGGCACATCATTTTTCTCAACAGCAACGTCTTTCTTCTCAGTGGGCACATCATTTTTCTCAACAGCAACGTCTTTCTTCTCAGTGGGCACATCATTTTTCTCAACAGCAACGTCTTTCTTCTCAGTGGGCACATCATTTTTCTCAACAGCAACGTCTTTAGTCTTCACAGTTATACCTTTTTTCTCAGCAACAGTGTCTTTTGTAGAAGACCCCACATCTTTTTTCTCAGCTGTATCATTCTTCTGAATGGCTGCATTGTTTGGTACTTGTGCATCTTTTTGCTTAATTGTGCTAGTTTCATTCTTCTCATCTACTTCCATTTTTTCCACATGAGAATTCCCTTTCTGGGTCTGAGTAGTTAGATTCTTCGCTACAGCTGATCTTGTTCCAATAGTAACTTCAATTTTCTCAACACCACCAGAACTTTCATCTTTACTAACATCCATTTTCTCAGAAGTGTCTTTCAAACTATTAGTATTTACTTTTCTTGGAGGAGGTTGTCTCTTTTTATCCAAACTTTCTTTCTTTTGGGTTACACTTCCTCGTTTTTCAAGCTCCTTTTTATGAGAGGATTCTTTCTCAGAAGAGCTGCTCTGTTTTTCTTGTTTTGCAGAAGTACTTTCCCTTCTTTCTCTGCGATGTTGGGATGTTTCTCGTTTTTCTGAAGATAGATCTTTCTTGTGAGTTGCTTCTCTCTTTTCAGATGAATTATCTCTCCTATGAGAAGAGCTATCTCTCCTATGAGAAGCACTTTCTCTTCTGTGAGCAGAACTTTCTCTTCTATGGCTGCTACTCTCTCTTCTAGATGGAGTAACATCTCGTCTATGAGAGCTGCTATTTCTTTTCTGTGGTATTGTGTCTTTCTTTTCTGACAGACTTTGACGTTTTGAACTAGAGCTGTCTCTTTTATCACTGACACTATCTTTCCTCTTTTGTGGAATGCTCTCCTTTTTATGACTACTGCCTCGCTTCTGATTAGTTGCAGTGTCTTTGTCATCTTTCTTTGAAATAACACTCTCCTTGTTCTGTACATCTTTCTTATGAGAATTCCTCAGTTTCATAGGGTCATTATTTTCAACAGGTTTTACCTCTTCCTTAGGTGGCACTTCAGAAGATTTTGGTTCAATGCTTTCAGAGGAATCTGCTTTAACTTTTGATTTTGGATCAACAGTCTTGGAAATTGGCTTCTCTGGTGATGGTTCTTTAGCTGAAGGGGGAATTTCATTGGACTTTTCATTGGTGGCAGGTCTAGCATTTTCACTGGTACTTTTGTCAATTTCTTTTTCTTTTCTAGGTACAGGAACATCAAAGCTAATGAGATATTGAAGGCAGCTAACTTTTTTGTGGTCGAGGAAGCTTTTCATAGTACGAAACAAATTCCTACATACTTTACATTCCAATATGATATCACACTCATAACTGAGGCAATGCTTTTCTTCAGGCTCTCCATCCTGAGCAGTGGATAGCATCTGGTCAATTCCACTGTCTCGTTTTATCTGGACGGTGGGCCCCATCGCAGGAGGAGGTAACTCACATGCTTCACTCATGATGAATTAATATCTGAAACATAATGAAAATAATCTTAATTAACATGAAAAATAAGCATTTTTTACTACATATATATATATATATATATATATATATAAGAAAACGAATGTATCATCAAAATTTTACATGTTTATCTATTAAATTATAAACACGTTAACCCCTCTGCCAATGAAGTTGTTACAGCATGCCCCTGTGTAAGTTTATCTGACCTCCTATGAGGTCGTTACGGCACACACCTGTATAGGTTTAGCTGACCTCCTATGAGGTTGTTACATCACACACCTGTATAGGTTTAGCTGACCTCCTATGAGGTTGTTACATCACACAACTGTGTAGGTTTAGCTGACCTCCTATGATTGTTACATCACACACCTGTATAGGTTTAGCTGACCTCCTATGAGATTGTTACATCACACACCTGTATAGGTTTAGCTGACCTCCTATGAGATTGTTACATCACACACCTGTATAGGTTTAGCTGACCTCCTATGAGATTGTTACATCAAACACCTGTATAGGTTTAGCTGACCTCCTATGAGATTGTTACATCAAACACCTGTATAGGTTTAGCTGACCTCCTATGAGATTGTTACATCACACACCTGCATAGGTTTAGCTGACCTCCTATGAGATTGTTACATCACACACCTGTATAGGTTTAGCTGACCTCCTATGAGATTGTTACATCACACCTGTATAGGTTTAGCTGACCTATGAGATTGTTACATCACACACCTGTATAGGTTTAGCTGACCTCCTATGAAGTTGTTACATCACACACCTGTATAGGTTTAGCTGACCTCCTATGAGATTGTTACATCACACCTGTATAGGTTTAGCTGACCTATGAGATTGTTACATCACACACCTGTATAGGTTTAGCTGACCTCCTATGAGGTTGTTACAGCACACACCTGTATAGGTTTAGGTGACCTCCTATGAGGTCCTTACAGCACACACCTGTATAGGTTTAGCTGACCTCCTATGAGGTTGTTACAGCACACACCTGTATAGGTTTAGCTGACCTCCTATGAGGTTGTTACAGCACACACCTGTATAGGTTTAGCTGACCTCCTATGAGGTTGTTACAGCACACACCTGTATAAGTTTAGCTGACCTCCTATGAGGTTGTTTAAAAGAGTGAATTGAAGCATCTTACTCAATAACACAATGCATCATTCGGGGTCCAGGAATTGAACCATGAAATTAAATGTATGTATATTATACATAAACATATTCTATATGGGTTTTTATACACCTTTAGTTACTTGCTACTGAAATTTGGAAATTTAGGGAAGCAGGTCAAACGAATTTCAATAAATTATACATCACGGAGTTATGCCCCTTGTTTACTGATCCTGTTTGCATTGAGTTTCGTTACCTGCCAAGTTTGCCAGATCAATTCCAAAAGAAGCATAGTTAAAAACAACCCAAACTCAAAATTTTGCTAGTAAATTAAATTTCTTTAAAAATGCACACAAGAATTGTATGCAATTCCATAACCATATTTCTAATGACAACCTATGATTTTCGAACTTTGTAAATAATCAAGACTTTAGAGAGATTTAGTAATGTAACTAGGGATACAAAATAATCAAGAATTAGAGGGATTTAGTAATGTGACTAGGGATACAAAATAATTGAGAATTAGAGGGATTTGGTAATGTAACTAGGGATACAAAATAATCAAGAATTAGAGGGATTTAGTAATGTGATTAAGGATACAAAATAATCAAAAAATTAGAGGGATTTAGTAATGTAACTAGGGATACAAAATAATCAAGAATTACAGGGCTTTAGTAATGTGACTAAGGATACAAAATAATCAGGAATTTAGGGATTTAGCAATGTGACTAGGGATACAAAATAATCATGAATTACAGCGCTTTAATAATGTAACTAGGGATACAAAATAATCGAGAATTAGAGAGATTTAGTAATGTGACTAGGGATACAAAATATTCGAGAATTAGAGGGATTTGGTAATGTGACTAAGGATACAAAATAATCAAGAATTTAGGGATTTAGTAATGTAACTAGGGACACACAGTTAAACAAAATGGATAACTACAGATTAATCAGCTTTACTATATTGACCGATACCAATTAATCAATCGCCAATTATCTAGAATGTAATTATGCATACTAGAATTAATTATAATCTATATTATAATAAGAATGCTGTCTGTCTGTCTGTCCCTCTGTCCATCACACTCATTTTATAGAGAGAGGGGGAGTGCCAAGCAAGTGATATGTACATAGATAGAGAAAAGGGAACGCCATGTATTTTCGAGGTAACAGAAAGAGATAGATAGACAGAAAGTTACGACATCGCCCTCATCTATATAGAGAGAGGGTGAGCACCAAGCAAAAGAGATGTACATAAATAGAGAGTGTGTAGGGAGAAGACGATGTCGCTCTCATCTAGTATCTACTAATACAATAGCCTTGTGTATTTGTCCGTAACGCAGTAGTGATGACTGAGGAAGAGAGGGGTGATGACAAACTCCAGAAAACGTCTGTGTGTGTGTGTGTATATGTATAGCGGATTGGCTACACACATTGGCTGTTATGATTATGTGAGTGTTTGTGTGGGTGTGTGTATATGTGAGTTTGTGTAAAGAAATATTTATATATGATATTTGTGAGTGTATGTGTTTGTGTGTGTTTGTTTAGAAATATACATAGACAATAGAATTACAAACACACACGAATCTACACATACATACATATATATATATATATATATATAGACACACTTAAACTCACATAGCTGTGATGACTGAAAAAAGAAGGGGTGAGAAACTATAGGAGTCCAGCATTCTAAGATTTGTCACAGCTGTGTGTTTGTATCACTTGTGTGAATGAACAAAGAAACAATCATCTCTTTTTTTATATTATGTATAGATATTACAATTAGCCGTCATTTTTGAAGGCACAGGGCCAGCTAGTATAATACTTCATAATTAATCACAATTATGGAAGCTACTGTTTGAGAGAACATGATGACAAAATTAGGCTGATTTTACCATAGGAAGTCATAGGAAATAACGTAAAAGTGCCAACAAGAAATTGGGTATGATTGGTTATGAATGGAGACATTTTTTATGTTTTTACATTATAATCTTCTTTGTCCACTTATTCCTGAAAGGGGCAGAGTCCTAAAATACTCCTTCCGGCAGGTCCTGTCAGAAGCAACCGTTTCCAACTGATCTGGCTGGATCCCCAATCCCCAAGCATGACCAGCCAAGCTCATGGATGTTATCCAACCAGAGACTACCCCTAGCTATCTAGTTGGTTTTGCCCATAAAATCTGTCCACCGATTTTTCCTGATACATTCTAACCACATGCCCATCAAATTCGGAGAAGTAGTGGCTCTACCTGGATCTCCGAGTTACGCACTCTATCGAGTAACGTTACCCTAAAGACCCTTCAGAGGAACTCCATTTCGGCTGCTTGTATTCGGTCATTACCCAAGATTCATAACCATAGGTAAGGGTTGGCACACATACCGAATTAAAGATAGCGAGGTTGGCTTTTAAACAGTCTGTAAAGTTCTTTTTATTTGTGTTTAAAGAAGGGTATATGATTATATAATTCTACATCTATATTTCAAGAATACTACAATATTGGTCAACTACATTTGGAAATGAAAAGAAAAAGCTTTAGCCTACTGTATTAATTGGAAGAAAAAAATGTGGCCTAAGCACAGCAGAGAAGAGGAAAATCCTCAAAAACTTAATAGACAAAGCTTTTATTTAAACACCAGATCAGAAATGCTTGAAAAATACAGACAATTTGAAAAACACCAACCAACTAGAGCATTTATGTACAAACAGCAGATACTGCTTCACTTAAAACTTTCTTTGCTTTTTCTTCTTCCAGCTTTCCTCCCTCCTATCATTCACATATTTTATTTTCATATTTTTCTCCCTAGATATATCTTCCCCTTCATATTATATAACCCCTCACTCTCTCTTTGACAGAGGTTAATTTCCCTTAATCTCTTTTAAAATTTTTGTTTCCCCTCATTTTCCAACTATCATATTTGCCAGTGATTTTAATATCAGAATCAAGAGTAAATAACTCACAACGCCTCAAGAGGTGTGAGTTATTTCCACTTGATGTACAGTTTTCTCCTCTATGAAAATAGAAGTTAGGAAACTTCAAAATATTTCACATATTCACACACACACACACACACACACGTGACATTTTGAACATAGATACACGAACATAATATATATACACACATTCTTAGAGCGAGAAACAAAACAGATCATTGTATCATTTATAGTGCTTCTGAAGATGTACAATATTTAATAATGCTTTGTTACTCAATATTTTTCTTCTTTAACTAAATCGAAATAACAAGCATTAGTCGAATAAGGTGTACTGAAACATTTGTAAAGCTATAAACAGCATGACCCTACCAAAGTATAACAATATATATATATATATATATATATATATATATATATACACACACACAAACACACACATCCTAATATATATATATATATATATATATACACACACACATACATAAGTACCTAGTTAAAGGTAAGCCGCTCTATCTAGCATTTGTTGATTTGGAGAAGGCTTTTTGAGTCCCCCATGCTATAATCTGGTGGGCTCTTAGAAAACTATGAGTAGATGAGTGGCTTGTGAAGGCTGTACAAGCCATGTGTAGGGGAGCAGTCAGCAAAGTGACTATAGTGAGGAATTTAGCGTGCAGGTTGGCATCCACCAGGGCTCTGTTCTTAGCCCTCTCCTGTTTATTGTTGTACTGCAGGCTATAACAGAGGAGTTTAAGGTGGCTGCCCTTAGGAACTCCTGTATGTAGATGATCTTACACTCACAGAGTGTAAGATCATCTACATACAGGAATTGGAAGAAAAATTCAAACCTGAAAGCACAGCCTACAAACAGGGTCTTCAAGTCAACCTGACAAAGACTAAGATCCTAGTAAGTAGAAGGGAAAACAGAGCCTGATCCCCTTGGGGAAATGGCCTTGCTCAGTGTGTAGGAAAGGTGTAGGTAGAAATTCCATTCTCTGTCCCAAATGAAAACTATGGGTACACAAGAGATTTAGTGGGATCTCAGGTAGTCTAGCTAAGAATGTAGGTTTTACATGTAGCTGTTGCACAGGAGCAGTAAGCATCAAACAACCAAAGGAAACAAGCACTATCAAATTCTGGGAAGGTTCGGTAGAAGCAGTAAATAGCTTATGCTACCTGGGCAACCAAATTAGCAGTGGAGGAGGGTGTTCCAAAAGTACAGTAGCCACAGTGAGAATGGAATGGAAGAAGTTCAGGGAGCCACTACCGCTGCTGGCTACAAAAGGCTTTTCCCTCAAAATGAAAAGCAGATTATTACATCATAGGACTATGTACTCAATGAATTAGCAAGTAAATGACTGAATATTCCACAAACATGTGTACTCAATGTAATTTTGAAGTAGAATTAACATGACAAGGCTGGATCTTTGAATCAGTCGGTCAAAGGCTGTATAAGAATGTGCTTGTCCAAAGTGCTGAGCAGTAGGATCAAATCCGAAATGACGTGATTAAGAAGTGAACTTAACCAGACATGCATGGGCCTCTGTCAGCATGGAAAAACTGCCATAAAATGATGATATACATAAATACATGTGCATGACTCATATGTTTACACAGCTTAACAACCAGTGGTGTATGTTTATGTACAGTAACTTGTTCAATCAACAAGCTTAACTCTTTAGCATTTACATTATTCTATATTTACTATTATATTTTTCACAGTAAAGGCTTTATCTCACATAATATCGAATCTACGAGATTTTGATGCTATTTATTTTGAGAACAATAACTTAACATCAGTATGAGTGGCCAGTTACAGCCGGTTTGAACAGAAAGAGGTGAGAGAGTTCTGGCCAGATATGGCCAGTTTAAATGCTAAAGGGTTAAATATGGTGAGGAGGCATAATTGAGAAATACAGTAGTTTTGTGACAAAAACAAACAAGCAAACAGAATGATTCTTTTTTTTTTGGCACACATGCTTATAATACAATTAATCAACTTCTTAGAAATGGTACCATGATGTCATAGCTGTGGCAAAGAGAGAGAGAATACAACAATTAAAACAAATTCCTCATCATTATCATTTTTGTCAATGTTCCATGCTGGCATTGGTGGGATAGGTTATATTAATTTCGAAAATAATCAAGAATTTAGAGAGATTTAATAATATTACTAACCCTTTAGCATTTACATTACTCTATATTTACTATTGTATTTTCAAGATAAACATCTCACATAATATCGAATCCGTGAGATTTTGATATTTACTTTGAGAACAATACCTTAACATAAGTATATGCAGCTGGTTTGAACAGAAAAAGGTGAGAGAATTCTGGCCGGATACGGTCGGTTTAAATGCTAAAAGGTTAGGCTCATATTTAAAACATAACTTAACAAACGTTCTTGCATAAAATTATAATACAAGGGTTTTAGGTAAACATAAATAGTTTTATATCATAGAATCAGGAGCAGTTTTGGGTAAATTGGTAACAAAAGGGTTAAAGAATAAATACAAAACTCAAGAATATATGTTACCTTTATAGCAAATCTTTTACATAATAAACATAAAATTGCAGGAGTTCTGGATAAAAGATAAGACATGGCTGACTTTCATAAGTCAAATCTATCATTTTATGATCACAAAACTGATTAATTGCTATTTTATTTTATCATTTTTTTTTACTTGTTAGGTTGTGAAGGTACAAGCCTAATAATTAGGGTGTTGTGAGTCTGATTCCAAAACAGATTAGTATAATATACCAGTCAAATATTGGGGTTGATTTTATCAACTTGGCCCATCCCCAAAACATTTGCTGGCCTTAGAAATCAATATTAGAATACTATAAACATAACAGATCATCATCATCATCATTTCATTTTACGTCTGCTTTTTCCCCTGCTTTTAAGGTTGGGACGGGAACTGATTCTGGCTTGATTTCTACAGCTGGATACCCTTCCTAACACCAACCTCATTTACAGTGAGTGCTGGGTGCTTTTTTGTTGTAGCACCTCCACGACCACTTTGCAGTGGAATGCTAGGGACCCCAGTCCCTATCATCTCATTTCTACAGCTGAGTAAACTGGAGCAATGTGAAATAAAGTGTCTTGCTCAAGGAAACAACACATCACCCGGTCTGAGAATTGAACTCACAACCTTTCGATTGCAAGGCCAATGCTCTAACCAAGTCAATGATTCCTAAACTTATTTTGTAATGGAACCCTTACATTAATTTCTAACAATTTAAGAATCCATACCTATATTTTACAGACAATTTCCACCATCATAGTTTTAATAGGATAATAAATGAAACACCTAGTTATCTCTAGTGTGGAAATCTAGACTTCCAGAAAACCTGAAAAGGTGCCCACCTCTGTTCTATTGTATGGCTGTTCAGCATGGACTCTTACCTCAAAACTGGAAAGAAGATTAGATGAAGCCTACACTTACATGCTAAGAGTAGCTTTGAATGTCATTTGGAGAAATTGTCTGACCAATGAACGACTGTATGGGAACCTTTGTCCAGTATCATAGACAACATGAAAGAGTGTAGAGTCAGATTCACAGAACATTGCTGGAGAGCTAAAGACGAAATTGTTAGTGAAGTTCTTTTGTGGGGGCCTACATAAGGAAGAGTTTGCAGAGAACAACAAGCCAAGACCTATACCAAGCAGATTTGTGATGACATAAACTGCAATCCCCCTAACCTGCTGAATATGATGAACAATAGAAGTGGATGGCAACAGAGTCATGGAAATCTGTGCAAGCAATGCAACCTATTGATTGAAATGAAACAATTGTTTTATTCATATTTTTAAAAAAAGCATATAAGTTTTATTAAAAGACACCTTATTTAGTGGAATACCAGAATTTTTCCACAGAACACACTTATAAAGTCTTTTAAATAGCATAAGATATAAAGTCTTTTAAATAGCATAAGATCCATCAAATCTTTTAACTTAAGAGAACTTTATAGTACTAATCATATAATTGTTTCTACTTTAGGCACAAGGTCAGCAATTACCCAGTGCATTACTGGTACTTTATTTTATCGACCCTGTAAGGATGAAAGTCAAAGCAAACCTCGGCGGGATTTGAACTCAGATCGTAAAGGGACGTAACTATGCTGGAAAGTATGGCGTCCGACACTCTACCGATACTGCCAATCCACCGCCTGTACTAATCATATAATGAGAAACAGAATCACTGGAGTTGATAAAATATAACAAATTATTTAAAAATAAAAACTTATTAGTTTGGATGAAACCACCACAAATTTAAACCATTTTCACTTTATATTGATTCTTTTGATACCAACCTATGACTCTATGAAACAAAATCACCCATTTTAGAAAATTGTTATTTGAGTTAAAACTTTCCAATATAACTTTAATAACCCCTCTCCTCCCACAAAAGAAAAGAAAACTTCATTAATTAAATAAAATATAAAGTATATCATTAAAAATAAAGTAGTGAAAGTGTTAAAAATTTGGGTATTCTTTATGAAAGATCTCAGATTTATCTCCCTTGTAATATGTCTGCTCATACAAGTATGTTTAACATTGAATTACTGTAGGACTCAATTGACATTTAGAACACTTGATACTTGTTGTCTTATCTGGTATATTGCCATTGTTTGGAATCAAATATTTTAACTGACAGAAGAAAACATTTTAAATGCTTATAAAATATATCAAATTATATCTTTCATATGGGGAATGAGTAAAATCTAATTTTATCATTACTTCAGTTGGAAGAGTGGAGGATTGGCAGTGTCGGCAGAGCACCGGACAACATACTTTGTAGCATATAGTTACGGCCCTTTATGCTCTGAGTTCAAATTCCGTCAAGGTTAACTTTTACTTGGACATTAATTTAGCCCTTTAGCATTTACATTACTCTATATATACTATTGTATTTTCACGGCAAACAGTTTACCTCACATAATATTGAATCTATGAGATTTTGATGTTATTTATTTTGAGAACAATACCTTAACATTAGTATCAGTGGCCAGTTACAGTAGGTTTGAACAGAAAGAAGTGAGAAAATTCTGGCTGGTTAAAATGCTAAAGGGTTAAACCTAAGGGTTTAAATTGATGTCTGAACTTGATTGATACTTTTATCGGCTCCAAAACGATGAATGTCAAAGTCAACCATCACAAGAATTGAATTCAAAGGTCAACAAGATATAGCTAAATACAGCAGAGCATTTTGTCCAATGTCCTACTGAATCTAAGACCTATTTTAGGAAATATTGATAAGAAAAGGCAATCGTGGGAATATATTTCTATCAATTATTTTTTAACTCTTTTCCCAATTCTAACATTCATTGAACTCTACTATTATTATATTTCCTTCTAAATTTTTTCTAATATCCTAGCAAAAACTGCATCACCAAGACTGGCCTTATTTTCTAGAGCCAGAAACCACTTCAACCTCTCAACATCTATTAACTGTCTACAAAGCGTAGGTGAGACCTACAACAGAGTACTGCTTCTACACACACGCATACCAACTTCCCTCTCACCTTTTCTACTGCAACTACAGTGGTTTCTCTTATATCTGGATGATCTTACTCCTTATCATTAACATCATCGTTTTTATGTCTGTTTTTCCCTGCTTGCATGGTTTATTACCTATATTTTCCCCCTTACACCCCTAAACATAGGTCCTTTGGAATTCTCTCCCAGCAGCTGTCAATTTACAACTATTCAATCTCCATCTTAAAAGGTATGTAAAGGCTGTAGGCACAGCCCCTTCCCTTTACTAACCAAACAAATAATAATTGTTTCTACTTTAGGCACAAGGCCAGCAATTACCCAGTGCATTACTGGTACTTTATTTTATCGACCCCGTAAGGATGAAAGGCAAAGTCAACCTCGGCGGGATTTGAACTCAGATCGTAAAGGGACGTAACTATGCTGGAAAGCATGGCGTCCGACCCTCTACCGATACTGCCAATTCACCGCCCTATACAAATAATAATGATTTCTGATTTAAGTACAAGGCCAATGATTTTTGGGAAAGGAAAGTCAATTAAATCGACCCCAATACATTACTGGTACTTTATTTATCCAACCACGTATGAAAGGCAAAGCTAACTTCGGCGGGGTTTGAATCCAGAACGTAAAGGGTCGTAACTCTATGCCGCAAAGCAGGATGTCTGATGCCCTACTGATACTGTCAATCCACTGCCCTAATAATAATAATAATAAAAACCACAAGTATTTATATGAAGGCTGTTAAATATGTTATATTAAACCATGTCAGAAAATAATAATACATTTACAGTAAATTACTCTATTATCAATATTTGTAATGTTATCTGTTAATTATTAGTTAAGCTAAGCTGTCGCCTCTCATTTCAGTATTATTCAGTCAAGCAGTCTGTTGCGTAATTGCTATTTAATAAATTTTTTAGAAATTGATTTACAATATTCTATTTTACTGTTTAATGAAGGGGTGGAAGGGCAGTGTCAATGATTCTTTTCAGAGTCTCTGATACATACAAGACACAGGGAGTATCCTCAAACCAGAGCCTCTGAGACTAGTGAGAAGGAGCAGGTACCCTTAAACCAGAGAGTAGGTTAGAATGCATGCAAATGGAGAATACTTTAATAAAGGCACTCAAAGAATGCGGAGGTATTAAACCAGGCAATGGATTAACCCTTTAGTTACCAACCTGGTCAAAACCAGCCCTGGTTCTATGAAATAAAACCACCCATTTTAAAGGTTTCCAATTTAAATGAAAATCTTCCAATATAATTTTATATAAGAACCTTACATTAAGTTCCTATCTTACTAATGAAATAATTAATAATTTTAGAAAATCCCTTTGAAATCCTTCATTAATTAATTTCATTAGAAATACAGTCATGAAAGGGTTATGTCTACCATAGTGAGATTTGAACTCTGAACGTAAAGGGCCAGAACAAATAAAGCAAGGCACATCTTGTCCAACACTAACAATTCTTATTTTACCAACCTCACAAGGATGAAAGACAAAGTTGATTTGGACTCATAGTGCAGTGATAATTACAAAATGAAAATTCAAGCTTCCACCCATGCAGGTTTAGCTGGCCTCCAAAAAGGATGTATCTCAGCAGTTCCTTGAGTTTCTTAATGATAGGGTCGTCCTCAGTGCTACCATAAAAAGCAATGAGAAATGAAGCATGTTACCCTAAAACACAATGTGCCGTCCAGTTATAGAACCCACAACCCTATGATCATGAGTCAAACATACTAACCAACTAATTACTAGGCTATGTGACTTCAATGGCTTAGAGAGCCAAAACAGATACCATAATAACATTCTAGAAGAGTTTCTTTTTGATATCAACATAGCTGTCACTAGCTCATACAAAGGTCAATGTCTTTGTCTCCTCTACCTACCTCACTAATTACTTTCTATTAAATCAACAATACATATACAATGGATTATATTTAATTTATGCTTCTTTAAATGTTTCACAGTTGTTATACAGGGTGAAAAGGTGGCAAAACTTGAAGAGTTGCCTCAGTATTTGTTCCAGTTCACTACACTCTGAGTTTAAATTCCACCGAGGTCAATTTTGCCTTCCATCCTTTTGAGGTTGAGGTGAATAGATAATGTAACAGTCTAGTACAATTCTGGTTCAATTCTTCTTCTCTCATTCTCTCTATCTTTCTTTTTCTGGAAGAAATTAGCTGAATTCAGACATGGAGAGGGATGTGCTCTACCAATTTTAGGAGAGCGCTTCTATGAATCCATACAAAGTTAAGGACTCTTACCGTACTTATTTATACAGGGTGAACCAGATTTCATGCACCATAGGAATAAAGAAATTATTGGGCTTATATTTATTTAACTTTTAATATCCTATGATAATTTAGTAGAAATTGTCTAAAAACAGTTTGTTAATTCAAATATTTATAGTATCTTTATTAGTGGACAGATCATTGTGAAAATTTGCAGTATTAGACTAAAGACTTTAGTTTTCATAGTGCTGTTTTGTACTTTCAAAAAAGTCTTATTAATGCAATTTTATGCAGAACAGGATGTTAAAAGTTAATTTAATTTGATAGAAACAACATTTGGTTCGTTTGTGAATCATTGAAGAAATTCGGAAAAAAAAGTTTGTTTTTTGGGAAATTGCCAGAATGCAATTAAAAATAATAGTTGAATAAGTTGGGTTAAATTCGAAAAAAAGTGAATAGAAATGTCTTCAAGAATTGAACCATACATACATCAGCATATGTGGTTTGATTCCTGTGTTTCTCTCAACTTTCTTTTGTCTCTAGGAGTAATTCAACCATCATTTATTGTTATCTGCATTGTGGCAGCTTCCCAAAAAACAAACATATTTACAAATTTTAATTTATAAAAAATTGTTGTTGTAATAACTAACATTTAGGTAACAAGACCATTAATAATGGTTTCTGATCTAGGCACAATTTGAGGAAAGAAAAGTCAATTAGATTTACCCCAGTGCATTACTGGTACTTTATTTTATCAACCCCCATGAGGATGAAAGGTAAAGCTAACCTCAACGGGATTTGAACTCAGAACGTAAAGGGACGTAACTCTATGCTGTGAAGCATAGTGTCTGATGCTCTACCGATACTGCCTATCCTTTTTTTTTATAATAAAACATTTCTTTTACTGTTTTCATATTTACATACATGATGATGATGATGATGATGATCTATTGAATTGCTATATAATTATAGTAAGTAAATTCTGATCCATACATTTCACAGATGATTCGTAAAATCTATTTTACCTCATGGAAAAGAAATTTACAGCTTCTACAAATGCAGGTTTATGCAGCCTCATACAGGGTTGCATCTCATTTCTTGTACATTTTTATGATAGGGACTCTAGGGACTCTAGTCCTATCATGAAAAGCAGCAAAAAAACTGTATATATACTATTGTATTTTCATGGTAAAGGTTTTACATCACAGTATATCGAATCTATGAGATTTTGATACTATTTGATACTAACATCAGTATGAGTGGCCAGTTACGACCAGTTTGAACAGAAAGAGGTGAGAGAATTCTGGCTGGATATGGCCAGTTTAAATGCTAAAGAGTTAAAGGAATCAAACCTGCAACCTAACCACTTGGCCACATGGAGAAAAAAAAATCCTTGTTGCCAATATGAGTAGCACTTCTTTAATATCTTCCAACCCATCAAAATCTCTCTCTCAATCAACTCTGCATTTCATCTATTTGGGAATTAATAAATAAAATATCAGGCCACAGTTAGAGTGTTGGACAAGTAGCCTTGTGGTATTTGTTCCAGCTCTGTGTGTTCAAATCTAATGTAGCTGAAGGGTATTTTTATTTTATTTTTTTTTTACATAGGGTGCAGTTTGAGGGAGAGTTAGCTGTTTTTTTTCTAACATATAGAGCTCATTCATTATCTTTGTAGTAGCATATGATAATATTCCTGCTATATCAATTAGCAGTGATAATAACTTCCTGTAATGTATTGATTAGTTAAGTGTATAATAACTACTGTAATAACAACCAAACCTGATATTTCTAACATTTTACTAATTATCTCTAGAGCTCTGACAGCTATTCTCTTTGTATGCTCAGTAGCTTAGCTCATTATCACCAACTTAATATTTAAAGTGTTGTTGGAGTTTATGGGAGCAAAACATGGGTGATGAACGTGGAGCAGCAGAGATGACTTGAAAGAACAGAAGTGAGAGTGGTCTGGTGTATAAGTGGAGCATTGCTCAAAGAGAGGAGGAAGACAAACAATGCATTGATGAAGACGATGGGAATAGAGCCAGTGATGAATGTTGTGAAGAGAAATCAAATGAGATGGTTAGGGCATGTGTTGAGGAAAGATAAAAGTGACTGGGTGAGAGAAGTAATGGAAATGATTGTGAAAGTAAGTTGATCAAGTAAGAAATATCTAAAGAAGATGGAGAAGGGTTAGTGAGAGGGGATGCAAAGTTAACTTCTGCTTTATCAGGGAAACTGGTCTTAAAACACTTGCGTTGTTCGAGTTTAGCCCAGGTCTATTCTTAACAGACAGACCTATGATTAAAAACATTCCAAATATGTTGGTAATTTCTAAATATGTATAACTACAGTCAACGTAGAGCAGATATATAAAAAAAATTGGGGGAAAAAAGCAATCCGTACAATGGTTTTAGTCGTTAGACTGTGGCCATGCTGGGGCACCTCTTTGAAGGAATTTAGTCGATCATATCCACCTCAGTACTTATTTTATTGATATTTATTTGTTAACCCTTTAGCATTTAAACCGACCGTATCCAGCCAGGATTCCCTTACCTATTTCTGTTCAAACCGGCTGTAACTGGCCACTCATACTGATGCTAAGGCATTGTTCTCAAAATAAATATCAAAATCTTAGATTCAATATTATGTATTTAGCACGAAAATACAATAGTAAAAATAGAGTAATGTAAATGCTAAAGGGTTAAACTGCTAAGTTGTGGTACATAAACAGTAAATGTAAACACACACCTTCATCATCACCGTTTTACATGCTAGCATGGGTTGGATGGGTTGTCACATTCTAAAACTAGACAAGACTCATGACCACATGTTACTCATAAAATAAAAGCAAATCTATAGTCAAAAAGATTCCATTCATGCTTATTCCATCATTTTTTTTTCAGACAGTTTATAGTTTTTTTTTTAAGATGATAGGGCACAGTATAAATCAATGTATCTATATATATATAACTGCTGCTGTTGCTGTAAGTATTTGTCAGTCTCCCTCAATAACTGTACTTGACTTTACATCAATAATATTGCACCATGTGACTCATCATCATTAAAGTCGCTTAAACGTCCATTTTTCTTGCTAGTAAAGGATTGCATGGGTTCACATAGACCAAGTCAATACTGATCTCCCAGACAGGCCAGGGATCTGCATCTCATGTTCTATCTTCAAGACAACTGAGAGTATTCCCAATCTTTTGTTCTGCAAAGTTTTCTATGGTTGGATACCCTTCCTATCACCAACCACTTTACAGCATGTATTGGAGGCTGTCATTTCTTGACATGACCGAGGGAATATATATATATAAAAACCTCAATGTGAAACCTCATTTTGTTTTTAATATGTATATATATATATATATACACACACACACACACATATATATACATACACACACATATATATATATACACATATATATATATATATATATATATACACACACACACACATATATCCAAAACATTAAGACTATTTTCCTACTATATCAAGCGTAAAACTAATAATATTTTTCTTCATTTTACTGTATACTTCATTTGCTTTGTTATCCATTCGCATTTTGCATTCATATATATACATATATACATATATATATACATATATATATATACATATACACATACACATACATAGCATGGAAAGTTGACGTTAAAACGACAATGATGATGATACACACACACATATATATTTCTAGTCGGCCGGCATGTAAAGCTTCCTGAATCGCTTTGTTGCATTAAAGAAGAATATTTCTCATATTTCAGGATAATTGTTAAAATCTTTAAAAAGACTTTTACCATTTCCATGCTGACAAAATACTGATGACATAATGCTATACATGTCAAATATAATCCAATGTTGAATTTAAAATATTTCAATGGAATATATTGATAAAGAAGGCAGAGTCATTAGAACATCGGATGGAATGTTTGGTGGTATTTCTTCAAGTTCAAATCTTGCAGAGGTCAACATTGCCTTTCATATTTTCGAGGTCAATAAAAAATAAAAAAAGTACCAATACAGTATTGGGGCTGATTTTGCTTCTATATCTCTTTTTCGCTTCCTCTTTATCTATCTCTCCTTCTTGGGAACAAATTGACTGCATTCAAACCTGTATAGGTTTAAAATGCCTGTGTATATCACTATGGTGCCCCTACAATGCCACCAGGAGTTAACCCTTTAGCATTCACATTACTCTATATTTACTATTGTATTTTCATGGTAAAGGCTTTATTTTGATATTATTTAACATCAGTAGGAGTGGCCGTTTACAGTTGGTTTAAACAGAAAGGGGTGAGAGAGTTCTGGCCAGATATGGCCAGTTTAAATGCTAAAAGGTTAAGGGTCCATACTAACATTGGTGAAAGAATTGAAAGTAACATTGTTTAATGACACAAATCAGTTGATAATGAGAAAGGTCATGATGCAGAAACAATAGGAAATATTTTTTTTTTTTTTTTTTTTTAAAGGCATAGATGTGTAGTTAAGGAGTTTGCAACCATGTTTCTGGGGTTCAGTCACACTGTGTGGTACCTTGAGCATGTGTCTTCAACTATAGCCTCTGGCTGACAAATGCCTTGTGAGTAAAACTTGGAGAAGTGAAACTGTATAGAAGTCCATCCTATATATGTATGCGTGTGTTTGTTTATCCTGGAACTTAGCAATTCAACAGAAAGAGATCAATAAAATAAATACCAGACTTGAAAAATTTAAGGACTAGGATTGATGTGATTGACTAAATCTTTTTAAGGTGGTGCTCCCACATGGGCACATTGTAATGACTAAAATCAATATAAAAATATTACATCAAATCTTTTTCTGATTAAAATATCAATACATATTGTAATTTGTTATTATTTCATAGGTGAATAATCGTGTTCTAACCTTGAACTTCTTGTCTTTTTGTATGTTAGGGACTAAATTGTTTAATGGAACAATTTGAGGGAGATTTTTGCTACCATTTCTATTGAGTAGTAAATTTAACCTTGGATGACAGATTTAATGTTAGTTTTAATACTACCCTATGATCTTTGAGTACCTTTAGCAGAGTTCACTCTGTTACAAGCATTTGGACCAGTAGACCAGTTCTTGGTTTGAAGATAATTTCCTCCCTTCCTCATACTAGGGAAGGGGGTTATAAATGTTGCCTTTCCCTCCCTAACAAAACAGAAAAAAAAAAAAGAAAAAAAAAGCATGCCTAGTAGGCTCACATAATCGTGTTACTTCAAGCAAGTTTGTATTTTAGTTTAAAATATTTAAGGGACTTACTATATTGAAACCCCAACACACACTTAACTTTATTTCAGTTGAGTTTTCAAATATTTACGGGGATATCAAATTTTATCATATATAATCTTTTATAAGTCTTCTAATCTCTTATTTATAACTTGATATTTCTATAAGATTTCTACTCAACCTGTGTCTATTCCACATTACATAAATTATCAGCTTTCATCTATAAACAAAAAACCGCCCCAACAAAACGACAAATTAATCAACCAATGAAGTAACATCTTATTTAACTATTTCTGTTTCTTGGAGACATTATATATATTTTTTTTAATATTCACTTGTTTATCATATATCTTGCAGATTTTCCTCTCTACTAATGAAAACTTAATCACTTAAAGGAGGATGTTTATTTTACCTCTGCCTCAAAAAACAAGAAAGAAAAGAGCCAACAATCAAATTGTAACAAGGAACCAATGCTAACACTATCTGCTGGTCACAACTCCTGGTAGAAGGATTTGAACTCAGAACACGAAGCTGGATCAGATACTGCAAAGCATCTTGTACAACTTTTTTTAAAACTATTTTCCTAATCTACTGCTTTGGAGTATTATTTTATCTATCAACCTCAAAAGGATGAAAGGCAAAATAAACCTGAAAACATATAGAAGTGAAATAACTACCAATGCTTTAACAACAAAGCCAAATAGCTGCCATTCTACTTCAAGATTTTGTATTAACCCTTTAGCATTTACATTACTCCATATTTACTATTATATTTTCATGGTAAAGGCTTTACCTCACATAACAGCAACTCTATATTTTGATCAGTGGATTGGCAGTATCGGTAGAGTCGGACGCCATGCTTTGCAGCAAAGAGTTACGGCCCTTTACGGCCTGGGTTCAAATCCCGCGGAGGTTAACTTTGCCTTTCAACCTTACGGGGGTCGATAAAATAAAGTACCACTGGGATGATTGCTAGCTTGTGCCAAAAGTAGAAACAATTATTTATTTTGAGACAATACCTTAACATCAGTATGAGCGGCCAGTTACAGCCGGTGTGAATAGAAAGGAGTGAGGGAATTCTGGCCAGATACAGACAGTTGAAATGCTAAGGGGGTTAATTAAGTCTCCAAACCACCACTAGTACATTTAGATGATATATTTTGCAAAAACAAACATTTGAACATTTGGAACATGTATCATGTATTCCTTTAATCATTAAACTTATCAAGTCAACAAAAGTTGTCACGTGGCCTGCTAGAAATAACAGCCAAATTCTCTAAAACCACACACTATCACCATAGTTCTCAAAATGTGTTCCATGGTATACTAGTATGCCACAAGAATGTTACAATATTTTAAGAATGTCAAAAATACAAACTGAAATTCAAAAAATTTAGTCTTAATAAATATGCTTCATTTATTGATAATTTTCTGGAGTTTAAATTATTTATCAAATAAAATATGTAAATAAGTTTTTAATACATTTTTTTACTTTATGTACAAAATATAGTGAAATATTGTTTATCTGCTTAATAGTGCGACTAAAGTAAAGAACATATAGGAACATGGCGGAGGGAATGGACTTCTGTCGGTTTCCACAACGTTCCAGCCTGTTCATGAAATTAATGTGTAAGTGGCTGAGCATTCCACAGATGTATGAATCCTTAAAGTAATTCTCAGGGTAACTCAGTGTCGCACAGTAATGTGACAAGGCTGGTTTTTTGTATTACAGATGCAGTCCGTCCATTGGGCTTCCCAACAGTTTCTGTCTACTCAATTTTACTCAAGGCTTCGGTTGTCCCAGAGCTATCTTAAATGACACCTGCCCATGATGCCAGGCAGTGGAATTGTGAAGTGAATTCCTGAACCATTTACTTGAATCCAAAACTTAATGATTGTGAAGTGAATTCCTGAACTATTTACTTGACCATAGAGTGACCAATGGTCTAACATATCAATCTTGTCAATAAATATCCTATTCACTCTGCCTATTATGTATATCTGTCTTTTCTATAACTGTCTATCGAAACCAGTGATTGCAAAAAGGTGACCTGCAGCACCAGAATGTCAATAAATGAATAAAATTGTATTTCAAAAACGTAAAAAATTCAAACTATTTGAAATTCTAAATATTAAATCTCAAAACTATATTTCTGTCATTGATTAAAGAAATAGCGGCTGAATTTTCTGTGGTTTAAATTATTCATATTTATGTGCTAAAATAACATTTTTTAAAAGCATAGGAACTACTGCCATAACTGCCTAAAAGTGGAAGGTCAATATATATTTATGTATACAAAAGACTAGATAGTTATGGCTGGAAAACTGTCAAACCATACATCTACTCAATTGGAGATGATCTTTGACTAAACAACTGTTAATTTTATACACCAATTTTCTTTGTGTATAATACAACCCATCTTTTTGAAGCTTAAAAAAATAAAAACAGGAATGAAATATATCCTTGAATATAATATAACACCATGCCTATGTAAAATATTTTGTTAAACTTGTACCATGTAACCCAACAAAATCCCAATCTTATACATAGATTTCACTACAACCTTCAGTTTCTCATGACACTAAAGAACGTCTAGACATGGGCTTATCTATCCTACTTCCTCTTTCAAAACAAGTTTTCATATTTTCGGAAAATGTACTAACTTAACATAATGCATTCTAATCATTTTCCTTAACCCATTAGCATTTAAACAAATCATATCTGGCCAGAATTCTCTCACCTCTTTCTATTCAAACTAGCCGCCCATACTTATGTTAAGTTATTGTTCTCAAAATAAATAATATGAAAATCTCATAGATTCAATATTATGTGAGATAAAGCCTTTACCATGAAAATACAATAGTAAATATAGAGTAATGTAAATGCTAAAGGGATAAGGTGTTAATAATCAAGCTAATATATGACTTTACAAATTTTTTTTTTTAAATTACTAAGTATGTTTGACCCCCGAAGCCACTACTTCTTCAAGTTGAGAGATCTCAGCTTCATTACAACTGGCATGTGGTTAGAATGTCTCAGGAAAGAATTGCTGAAGAACCAGGCGTAGACCCTAAGCAAGATGGTAGGATAACATCCATAAGCTCAGCTGGACTTACTTAGGAATCCAGCCAGATCAATTGGTGACAGTTGTTTCTCACAGGACCTACTGGAGGGCATACTTGAGGATTCTGCCCCCCATGACCCTCCCAGGAATAAGTGGGCAAAGAAGAAGTATGTTTAATCCAAAACATTTATACAAATATTGCTGATATATCAAATTCCATTTGTAAACAATTATTATCAACATATTGTCATTTGAAGTGAGCAATTCTAAGCTTGTAAACATTTCTGAAAACGTGTACATGTAAATATATGACGCACCCACCTTTTGCCTTTAATTTTAGTTCAAAGTTTCTATTATACAAGAGAAAATACAGAGGTCTCATTTACATCATATATTTATTCCATTATCTTCAGATATCTTTATTTTGTTTTTACTGGTTTCAGCCATGCTAGGGTAGTCAAAGAAATTTAGTTGATCACATTGATACAAGTGCATATTTTTACAACTTATTTTATCAATCTCTTTTTGTCAAACTGCTAAGCATAAACAAACAGTAAAAGTAAACAGACACACACATACATATAATATGTATATATATATATGTGTGTGTGTGTGTAAGTAGTGGAAACTAGTAAAGTTATTTTATGTTACTTTGTTTTAAAACATTTTCACTAAACCATGCTAGCGTGGAAGATAGATGATGTTTTATATATATATAAATATATATATATATAGAGAGAGAGAGAGAGTGATCTGCGGTGTTATGACCAACGAACAACTAATCATGGGAGTACTCAATGCATGGGGAGATGCAGAGTGGGTATAGAGATATGTAAAATCCCGACCACACCACCAAGCGGTTTCAGCTTGTGTGTTCACTCTTGAAAAGGTTTGCTGAACACAGAAGCTGAAACCGCTTGGTACCGCGATCAGGATTTTACATATCTCGTGCGCTTATATATATATATATATAAGGGACCTCTACCAAATTTCCATTACAAGACATTGAGCAACTTAAAGCTACAGTAGAAGACACTTGACCAAAGTATTTTACTGTGGGACTAAAAAGAAGATTATGTACTTTTCAAGTGAACTACTTAACCATACAGCCATGCTCATGTCTGCACACAATTTATAGAGAAAAGTGAAAAAATTACACAAAAAAACCTATCAAAGAAAGATAACTAATACTTCACTGCTATAATCCTTTATTTAACATATTTCTAATGAAACACACTATGGTTTTCAAATAATTGCGAAAATAATGAAGATCCCGCCTTTTTGGGGGAGAGGGGTAATAATATAACTTTCTCGTTATCAACCCTTTTGATACCAAATTGCCTGAAAATTTCCAAAGATAATCTAATGGTTTAGCGAGGAGTAAGACTCTCTCCCATATTGGTGAGATTAATATGGTTGATGTTCAGTTCCAGCCTTCATATGTCTATGTCTGCAGGAAGGAATGTAAAGGTTGATGATTTGGAGAGGAAAACGGGAAGATAATGTGGGATGTGAGGTGAAAGTGAGAAGGGAAGAAATGTGTATCTGACTGGAATTTGTAAAATTTAGATTTTTTTCTTAATGGTTAGATAAAATGACTACAGCAAGTCATGTATGTTGCTAGAGGAAGATGATACAATATCATCATTGTTTAACATTGGTTTTCCACACTAGCATGGGTTAGGCGAGTTGTCCCATTTGAGATAAGTCAGGTCTTGCTCATACAAAACTGTTTCAGGTTTGGTTTCAACAGCTGGATGATCCTCCTAACACCAATAATATATATATATAAATCATGATGGAATCAGTTTGAAACTGGTTAGACCATTACTCTAAAGAGTACTCGATACTTGGGGTAGTAGAGTAGTTATATTATAAAGAGTCAAGACCCTGACGGCTGAGCTCTTGCCATTTCAAAAGCTAGTTCCAGACCTGAGTCTGACTTGGTCCCTATGGCTCCCAATGTTGTGCCACCAGCACTACCAATATATATATATATATACACCTGAGCTAGACAGTTTGTGCAGTCATAGGTATATGTCCTTAATGCCAACCATTTTTAGTCACCTTTATGACATTCTGGGATATTGTGTATCTCGTCTAAAAACCAGGAGCTACAAGAAACTGCTTTGATTGTCCCGTTTGAAACCTGGACTCCAAGATTAGATATTCCTAAAGATCCATGAAGGAATAATCAATCTTGTCATGCCACAAGTCAACCTTATTACCAAAAGCAGTGCAGTCATGCCTATTCTATCATATTATACCATGTAGTATTATCTTATGTGTCACTTCCTTTACCCTGATGATTAGGTGTGATTTGAGGGAGGTTTAGATGCTTTTTCTAGCAGATCAAGTGACTACCATGAAACTGTGTTATAGCTCAGTCAGGTATCTTCAAACAGGAGATCTGGCATGAATGTTTACAACAGAATAGAGTCTGCTAAAGGTGCCTAGGACCCAGGTGGTGGTTTTAAACGAGGCAAGGGATTATGTCTGCCACCAAAGTCCGCCACGGCGAGATTTGAATTCAGAATGCCAGGAGCGGGACTAAATAATGCAAATTCGACGCATTGACGATTTTACTAATATGCCGTCCTAGACTGACCCTGGAAGAATAAAAGGTAAATGACCTCAGTAAGCTTTTAACTCGGAGGTATAAAAATTCAGCTAATCCATCGCCATGGGTTGGTATTTTATTTTACCGACTCCGAAGGGCCAGAAGGCGAAGTTAACATTAGCAGGTTTTTAACTCGCTGTGTAGAGAGCTAAAGCAAGTACCGCGTGGTATTTTGTCGTATACCTTAACAATTCAGCCAATTTGCGGCCCGATTAGGATATTCAATAGTGGATTGCGACTAAACATTCAATTCTGACTTGAGTTGGATCCCATCTAATCAAAACATATTTAGGTCAATGAATTCTCAGTCTATCATTGCTGCGTAGCTTAGCGGGATGAAGAGTAATTATGTTATAACGTTTGAAGAGTCTCCTAAGGTTAGCAACAGCTGAATACAAACAAATGAAACTAAGTAATTTTCAACGGAAACATTGACAGGATAAATTGATTACGTTATTTATCAATAACTAAAAAGATCGAATATTCGGTGATACCAAAATCTGCATCATTATCTCCCCTGAACCTAAAATCAATTTATATATAAACTATTACATAAAATTGTAATGTAATGTGTAATGTTTTCATTCAATTTTCAGTTCGTTTGTTTTTACACTGACACGACAGAGAAAGGTGTATAATAAACCCAATTTTTATATATGGCGGGGCGAGGTCGACCGTGCAGGGCGGGGGAGGACATCGTGAACAGCAATGGGATGTACAATAATAGACAGTGCCGGATTAGCCTAGAAATAGTACTTTATGCAGTTCTATACTGCCTTGAACCATTAATTCTCATGTTTTAAAAAATTAGAGCCCCGAACTAACCTAATCAGACACTAGACAGACAAGACGAAAGAGTCAGTGATCGATGTTTAAATTAAGCATTAAATCATACCATCCCAATTGGATTATGAATATTAATAATAAAAATTAATTCAGTTTCTATATATGTATTTTATAAATATCTATCTAATTGTCGAAGAAAAATCTAAAAGATGAATTCCTTCACATTTAGTGTGGCCACCCAACCTGCTAAAAATAGCAGCCAAGTTCCCGGGGAAAGCACAGAGCACATTGCTTAATACAAAATGACGTCTTTTATTAGATGTGCTCGATCAAGGACTAAACAACAATAACTCCCGTTTGGTTAACATATATTCTGTAGATGAATAGCAATCAGAACGTTCGTTTATACTTAGGAAAATAAAATATTAATGCACTGCTGCCTTCAGCGGAAACGACGGTTGATAAACATTTTAGAATTCAAATTCATCGACAGTTTAAGGTAAAAAATATTCTGAGCCAATATTTAAGCAATCTTTTGTATTTAAGTTTCGGTTACACAATAACAACTAAATGAATTCAACTGAATTGAAAAATACATTTGAAAGGTCAATATATATAAGTTAAAATATGTTATTCATAGACTATCTAACAACAATAATTACTATGAAGGCTGAGAAGTCTTTTAAAAATATACAAATGATTTGTTTTTGTAAATCATAAACACTTTATAAACTAGGGTACCATTGACAATAGATCTCGTTTAAAGAAATGAAAATATCTTGCCCAATTTATTATTCAATTCACATGCTCCACTCAAGTATAAACATATATATAGATATACATATATATACACACTAGAACCAACGGAACCCTAACGTTAGTATATATACGCAATGCATCTGGTGAATTGGACGAAATATTTGCATTTTTTTCACTAACCATAAATTGTATATGATCTTAATATTTCTCTAATATAAAACTCGTTTACGGTAGAAATATGTATTTGTGATTAGAATTCCACGACTTCCCTTTATTCTATTATTATACACCAAAAATAAGATAACAAACGAGAAAGGGCTTAACTAGTTTAGTGTCTCTTTTCGACTTTGTTTCCTTACAACTTTCATAATGCGATTTTAATGAACTTTTGCAGATACACTTTCGAATGTATAGATTGTGATTATGTTGAAATAAAAAAAAAAACAATTTCGGAATTCATAGTTGTAGAAAACCTGACATTTTTCTGATTGATAATATTCATTATCAACATGAACTAGGAGGGTTGATTTATAACATTTCTGAGTTCACAATTACTACAAACACATATCGAAAGTAACTAAACAATGAAAATTTTTTTTTTTTTTTTATCAATATAATCGTAATTTCCATCATGGAAAACGTATTTGCTAAATTTGATTAAAAAAGTTGAGGAAACAACGAGGAGAGAACGGCACTAAACTGCAGTTATGATCGTAAACGATAAGCAAACCATCATAAAATTTACACAACTTTTCTCAGAAATAAATATATTAAGTATCATACAGTTTATAAGAATACAACAAAATGTTTACATAAATAAAAACGAAAAACGGATCAAAGCCGGAAGCAGAATTGCAGAAAACCCGCCAATTTCCCCCCAACTTAACACCTGAAACATCGAGTTATGTCGATATATAAATATTCATTTGGTATATTTATTAACGATCGCTGTCAATATAATCAAACGAAGTGAAGCAAAAAAAAAAAAAAGAGAGAGCGTAGACTATACCAAGCAAAAGAAAAAAATTAATAATAATAAATAAACAAAATAAAACGATCTGCTAGAGTGTTTGTATTTGTCAGGGCCGTAACGGTTTTCCCACTGAAAACATCTAGCCCTTATAACTTTAACAACACATCACTCATCTCAAAGATAGTTTATTACAATACACTCTTTTCATTATAACACGCACTCATGCACACATCAAGTATATATATATATATATATATATATATATATATATATATATCCATGCATATAATTATATATATATATATATATACATACACATATATGTATATAGCCATACATCTGTATATATAATCAATGTAATATATATATATACACACAAACGAAAGACCTATTGAGATTTTGATTTTTTTTTCTGTCTTCAGTTGCTAAAGTACATATTGTCACATCAAATTTCGTAATGTTGGTGATAAAATTACTCACCACTTTAAAATTTTTAATACATAATTGGAGACATTTAAATATAGCAGCTGTGGTTATATCTAGCTTTTAAAAACCCTGTCCTGTGTTCGTAAAAAAGTGGTACCGCCAAGCAAAGAGAGCCACGGCGAAACAGTAGTTCTGTCTACGTGAGTGAGTGCAGTACTTGCTTATGTATGTATTTAAGTATATATATATATATTTGTGTGTATATGTGTGAGAAAGAAAAAGAAAGAGAGTACGTGAGAGAACGAAACACACACACATTGCGCATTGCATCATGGGTAGAGTAAAATTCAACGTATTGTATAATTACGTTATAATGGATCGGATCAGCTCGCATAAGTAGTTCGGAGCTGATCAAGGCAGAATTATGGAGTGCAGTTATCAAATTTGTAAACAACAATGATGACATATATAAGAAAGATTGGGATGGCAAAAAATATATATATAATTTTCCACATAAAACGCAAAGCATTGTGGGACAGGTGCGCTGGGCAGGTAGGAGTAGTAGAACTTGGACGGATCGTTGTGAATTTCTTACGAACATCACAGGAAATTCAGACATTTTTATCAATTACAACAGCAGCAAAGCGAAATACTGGACGCTTAAAAATCAAATTAAAAATATGCGAAGTGAAAGAAATACCTTGGATCGCCACAATTGGTGATTCTTGATACGGGCGTAAACAGCCGTACGTTCACAGGTTATGGCTCCTTGCACCAAAATGTCGCTTGAGGACAGGCAGGAGTTACCTACTCTTGAGTACAAGTGCTGCTGCTGCCACAGATCATCGCATTCACTACCACTTCACTCTTACAGGGACATAACACTGTTAGCTTAATTTTCACCATATATAATAATAATAATATTATATATGTATATTATAAATATGTATTTATATATATGAAACACTAAAGTAGGAATGTTGACTAAAAATAAGAATAAATAATACAATTACGATAATTTCAAGATTGTTGGGAAGAAGAAAAATAATATTTTTATTATAGGCGAAAAAATAGTTTGAAAACGTGATTTTATGTTGATACAAATTTATTACATTTATGTTTTACTAGCTGTAGCTTCACAACATGTTAATATATTTTAGATTTAAATTTGAAAGAAAAAAAATAACATATTTGTTCATAGATAATTAATGAGTAAAATAATTACTAAACGAGAGTTGGAATATTTTTTCTTTAAATGGCCCAAAAATATAAAAAAATGAATTTTCTTAAGGACTTAAATGTATAATTTATACATATACATACATAAGCACACACATATACCAGCATAAAGGATGTAACTTTACTCATTTATGCCCTCCTCTACTAACGCTATTTAGCTGTTCTCAACATCAATGTTCACCCCACCACCACTCTATCCAGGATCGTTCCACCCCTATTAAATTCTAAAAGGCCAGTCATAATTCCCTAGTAGTTCTCATCACACAGTATCACCACACTATCCAAGATCAACTGCTCTACTCTCATTCATCATCCAAGCAATTCCCACTTAGCATACATCCATGACATACTTTCTCACCTCTACTACTTGCCATACACCTTTGACATACTTTCTCACCTCTCCTACCTGCCATAGACCTTTGAAAGCCTTTCTAGTGCTGTTCATTGAACAGTCACAATAGGGTAGGGAGCACTCTTCGGTTACATCAAGGACACCCCTCTAATGCTAGTGCCATGAAAAAAGCACCCTGTTATATTCTGTAAAGTGGTTGGCATTAGGAAAGCTATCTAGTCATGAAAACGATGCCAAAATTGGAACACATTAAGCACAACATGGTCCCTGATCCATCAAGGAGGACAGTTGCTCATCATTATCATAATGATTTTATTTCTGTTTGATGCTGGCATGAGATGAATGATCTATTACAGAAGACATCAGTATTTAACCAGAGCTACTGTCCTAGACAGATCTGGGGATGCCATCTCACTCAGTATGTTCCATTTTTGTCATAGATTCTATAACTGGATACCTCCTTAACACCAATGTACCAAATTAATTTTACTGTGGCACCATTGTTAGGGAGGTTGTCATGTCCTTGACATTACTGAAGAGTTGTCTCTAGCCAATGATGTTAGCATTAAAATGTCAACCACTTAATAGAGCACACTGAGTGTATTTTATCATAGCTACAGGGATTGTCTTTCCCTTAGAAGGCTAAAGAGTCCTCTCTGCTCACTGCAGTTATCATTTTTCAAGGCAAACGTGATCAAAAGTGAGAAGAGAACAGTTGTGGTAACTAAGGTGGAAAGAAGATAGAGAGAGTGGTAGATGTTAATCAAGAGCTACATGGAGAAAGCAGACTATGGTCAGTGTTAGATGGTGATAGAGCAAGTTAAGAGAGCTATGGTTACCAGTATTAAATGTCTGACAGGGGGCTATGGTTAGCAATAGAGCATAAGGGTCAGAGCACTGACTGCTCACCATCTCCTCATGACAACAGTGCCAAAGTCAAAGATAGGTGATTGTAGGAGAGGTACAGTGATAATGAGAATAATGGATATAAGTAATGAGAGAGGGGTTGTATAAACAATACCATATTTCACTACATGGTGGCATCTCACAGAGGTTCAAGGGTGTAAAAGTGTAGCAGATAGGATACTAGATGGAGATGGAGATTTTGTGTATATACTTGAATATAATCCAAGGAATATATAACCCAAATAAATAAATGGTAAAATAAGTGAGCGGGTCGGTCAGCTTATACACGCCATCTTAACAATGTGTTGATTAGTTGCCTCATCTTATAAATGGAGTTTGGATTTTTGTGCATTTCTCAGATATAAAATGGGGGTGGGGGTCCAGCTTATATTCAAGTATATAGGGTAAAAGGACTATATTGGGCAAGAGATCAAGATTCTTTTGATAATAATTTTTCCTTTCTTTG
>OZ024745.1:67846852-67854352 GCA_964016885.1 Eledone cirrhosa
TGCCATATATACTCGATTATAAACTGAATGGCACCACAACTTGCTGCATCAGTTGCAGGAACATAATGATGATGAATTGTCGTTTAGAGTATAGTTTTTGATTCAGAACTCCATTATGTAATGATTTTTTACCAATTTTTGACCATTTTGAAAGCCATATTCATTCAAAACACATCAAAATCATATTTCATGTTGAAAGTGAAACCGTTGTAATATTCACCTCCAAAGTAAAAATACTTTAGCACCTCCTTTACGTATAATTTTGAAATTGGTGAAAATCAGCAAAATATTGACCTTAAATATAAGCTGACACCTCCAGTCTCCCCCGCCATTTTACTATTAATTTTTTTGTCATATATTTCTTGGTTTATGTACGAGTATATACAGTAATATCTATTTTAGGTATTAATAAATCTGAGTAAGTTCAATTGCTTGTATATACCATCATCATCATCATTATCATATTACCTGGTCAGGGAATTAAACGCTTAACCTTACAATCATAAGTCCAACACCCTAATCATGAAACCATGCCCCTTCACATTCAAACATTAATGAATGGAGGAATCATTCTTTCAGAATCGTTTGAGCGTGTACTTTGTTATTCTTCATATCACCAAACGTAAAACTGGGGTAAATGATCTTGGCTATAAACATAAGGCAACATCTATGACTTTCTTTGTATAGAGGGATAGATGTGAGCCCTGTAAGCCATGGAGAAGGCAACCCATCTAGGAGAGCAATAACTCTGAATAAAAAAACTGATACAGGGTAGAGAGGATCCTTCAGTCCAGTAAAACAACTTCTCTAGTACTGGTAACAGGAATAATGCACCCAGTCAATATTGTATAATGGTTGGTGATAGAAAGGGCATTCACCCAGTAAAAGCTTGCCAAAACTATGCAAAGTACAGGGGAATAGAAATGGCTGAGTAGTTAAGAAGTTTGCTTTGCAATCATGGGTTCCTTGGCTTAACTTCACTGCATGTCATCTAGGACAAATGTCTTTAACATAGCCTCGGATTGACCCAAGCTTTGTGAATGAAACTAAATAGGTGGCAACTGTAATTTAAAGATCCAGCTTTGTTATAGATGGTCTTCTACAGATTCCATCTACCAAATTCCACAAACAAGGCAATTGCCAAAGTATGTAAATAGTAGAAGACGCATGCTGAAGGTGCTACTCAGCAGAACTGAACTAGTCATCATCATATTCATCATGACTGGTTTCAGTCATTAAAATTTAGTCCAACATATATTGACACCAGGCAGCGAATTGACAGAGTCATTAGAATATCGGGGAGAATGCTTTGCTGTATTCGTTTCGGCTCTCTACTCTCTGAGTTCAAATCCCATCAAGGTCAACTTTACGGTTCCATGCATGTTGACCCCCAGTAATTTTTTTTTCTAGTCAGGTATTTTATTGGTCTTTTTTTTTTTGTCTACCTGCTATGTTATGGGACATAAACAGGCACAAACGGAAACATATGCATACACATATATATATATATATATATACCCTTCCAAACCCATGCAAGCGTGGAAGATGGACGTTAAACGATGATGATGATATATATATATATGTGTGTGTGTGTAAATATGTATATATATATATGAGTTTTCCAAGAGATCGCAACCTGGACAGACCTGCTTTTTCTCTTTTTTCATTTCTGTCACTGCTAACTCTCCTCTATCTTTCTATTTCTTCTTTAATTTCTCATTCTATTTTCTGATGAAGGAGTAGCGTCTGAAACGTTAGAACTCTTTTCCTACTATGTCAAATGTAAAACTAATATATTTCTTCATTGTACTATGTCATTTGCTTTTTATTTCTGTTTACGTTTTGAATACATACATATATATGTGTGCGTGTCTAAATATTTATATATATACTAGCAGAAGTACCTGGCGTTGCCTGGGTTAAAGAAAATAATGAAACTTCATTCAAAACTTCTTTGAGGGTATATTAGAAACTTCTAATATAGCCTGTTTCTTTTATGTAATGTATCGTGTAGTTGCAATATCATTTCATACTTTGTTTCTTTATTCCTTCCATATCTGGTCAGTGCTTTTTTTCATATAACTGATAAAATACAGTTGTAAATATTGTGGTCCTTCTTCTGAAAGTGGCTGAAGTAGTCCAATTCTATGTTAGACTTGCCTTGGGATTTTGAAAGTGGACATAAAGCCACCTTCATGGATGACATTTGCACCAAATGATGTCATTTGAAATACATTATTGTACTTCTGGATATTTTGAAGAATGTATCTTGATTCAGTAGTTGTAACAATCAGTAGACCCCCTCAAGGTAATAGTTTAAACTTAATTTTTCCATTAAAACAGTACAATCAAGTTAACTCACCATTCCATTTTTTAGCACCATAATTTGGACAAATTTTGTTCATTAAGGAAATTTGAATTAAAGGTTCTGAGGCATAGTCTTGATGTGGATTGTAACTAAAAGCAGCATAGTTCCACTTGGCAACCTTTTTAAATCGTAAATCTGTTCTTAGGACACACACACACAGACAATTTCAGTTCTATATATATCTATCTATCTATATAAAGGAACGATCGACTTTCGTCAAATCGGACCGAGGAAACAATGTTTCCGTTGGTCTTTCCAATTGCTAATACTATCTATCGGTCGCAACTCCAGGTAGAAGGAGCAACGTGAAATAAAGTGTCTTGCTCAAGGACATAACGCACCACCCGGTCCAGGAATCGAACTCACAACCTTACGATTGCGAATCCAATTCTCTAACCACTCAGCCACACGCCTTCTATCTATCTATATATATATCTATCATCATCATCATTTTACGTCCGCTCTTCCCTGCTTGCAAGGGTGGGACGGGTCTTATTCAGCACAGCATCTCTCCACTTGTCACGGTCCTTCGTCATCTCCACCGTGAGCTTCAGCGATCTGAGGTCTGTTCTCACCACCTCTGCCCATGTTTTTCGTGGTCTACCTCTAGCACGTCTTCCTTCAACTGGCATTTCCTGGCACTTCTTCACCCATCGGTCATCCTCCATGCACATCACATATCCATACCACTTCACTCTCCTCTCCCGTACACTACATTCTATCCCTCTCAGACACAGTTTCTCTCTCAACACATTCATGCTGGATCGTTCACGCACATTGACACTGCACATCCAACGGAGCATGCTTGCCTCATTTCTCTCCAACCGTCGCATATCCTCTGCAGTTGCTGCCCATGTCTCACTACCATGCAACGTCGCGCTTCTCACACAGGCATCATATAACCGGCCTTTCGTACGCATATATATATACACACATATGTGCGTTGTATATATATATATACAATATATTGTGTATTCTCAAAAGATATATGGTTCTCTCTCTCTCTCTATATATATATATATCTATTAATTTGAATTATTATTGCTCTGGACAAACGTTCATAGAGCTTTTTTATTGAGAAGCACAAATATCAAGCATAAGTGATATGTTTTACTAGTGTGTGTTTATATGTGTTTGTTGTTATTGTGCTTGTGTATGTATTTATTTATTTATAATTCTCTTAGGTCAGTGTTGTTTGTTTGGGTGTTGTTATTCCATTCATTTTTTCTGTTTAGCCTTGGCCTTCTAAGTTCTATTTCACTGGCCTCTCCTCTCTGATTTGCCTATCTGCTGGGTCATTTCTATGTTTAGATATTATTCTAATTTCTATGTTGTCTATGTTACCGTCATGTTGTATATATATATATATATATATATATATATATATATATATATATATATATATATGTATATGGGACCACCCATGTAAACTCTCATATCGGAAGAAGTGTCAATTAAGAGTTGGGATCCGATCACGTGATCAAATCCGAGCTGATCGATACAGAAACAATTGTAATATGTCACTTTATATATGCGTATATATCATCATTTCATTTTACGTCCGCTTTTCCCTGCTTGCAAGGGTGGGACGGGAACTGATTCTGGCTTGATTTCTACAGCTAGATGCCCTTCCTAACACCAACCTCATTTACAGTGAGTGCTGGGTGCTTTTATGCCGTGGCACCTCCACGTCCACTTTACAGTGAGTGCTGGGTGCTTTAATGCCGTGGCACCTCCACGACCACTTTGCAGTGGAATGATATGGACCCCAGTCCCTATCATCTCATTTTTACAGCTGAGTAAACTGGAGCAATGTGAAATAAAGTGTCTTGCTCAAGGAAACAACACATCACCCGGTCTGAGAATTGAACTCACAACCTTTCGATTGCAAGGCCAATGCTCTAACCACTAAGCCTTGCTAGCATGGAAGATGGATGTTAAACGATGATGATGATGATGATGATGATGATATATATAAATATATATATTAGTTATTTGAAAGTGTCGGGGACTGACGACTGAGCTCTTGCCATTTCGACAGCTAATTCTATTCTATCTGGAATTAGCTGTCAAAACAGCAACAGCTGACCCATCAGGCCCGACTCTGTCTAATATAGTCACACTCTACTATCGCAAGTATCGAAGACTCTGCTGAATAATGGTTTTGCTAGTTTAATACTGGTATATATATATATATAGTCCAGAATTAGCCGTCGTAACGGCTTGAGCTCTGCTGTCAGGGTCATACTTGTTCCTATTACCCACTCTACTACCCTAAGTATTGAGTACTCTGGTGCGTTATGGTCCATCTGGTTCCTTACCACATTTCCTTCGTTATATATATATATATATATATATACATATACGAGGTGTGTCAGAAAAGTTCCAGGACTGATGTCACAAAAGATTTATTTCCAACCCAAACTTCACACTAAGAGTTTTCTCCTTCAAAGTAATCCCCCTGGAGTCTAATGCACTTTACCATCCTTTTCTGCCATGCTTGCATACACTCCTGGAAGGATTCTTCCGGGATCCTCCGCAGTTCCGTCGTCACGGCCTTTTTGATGTCGTCCACGTCTTCAAAACGGGTCCCCTCCGGGTCGTACTCGAAGATACATGACTCATCACCGGTGATGACTGTCCGTAGCAAGTCTGGTTCGGTTTCAAGACGCTCGAGGATGTCTTAGCACACTTGCATGCGTCGACCCTTCTGGTCATCGTTCAGCAGTTTTGGCACCATCTTCGCGCAGATTTCTGCATGTCCAAATCTTCAGTGAGAATCTTCCAGACGCTGTCCCGATTCATGCCCAGCTATTTGCCATCAGTCGAACAGTCAGCCGACGATCGCTACGCACCATCTGCCTGACGTGCTCAACGTTGACCTCAGTCCTGGTTGTTGAAGGCCTTCCATTCCTGGGGTCATCTTCCACGTCCTCACGTGACATCGTCTCATCTCCATACACTTGCTGCAGCAATTCCAGTGCTCTGACGGAGTTTTCCCCAACCGTACCAGAAACTTCAAGTTTGTTCGTTGCTCTGTGCTCATTGCTTCACGACTTGAAACAGAGGACATGTATATAAAATTATGAAGAAAAAAGTTTGATCGCTGCAGAGAGCTAAGATTACAGTTACATACTCCAGGGGCATTACTTTGAAGGACAAAACTCTTAGTGTGAAGTTTGGGTTTGAAATAAATATTTTGTGACATCAGTCCTGGAACTTTTCTGGCACACCTCATATATATATATATATATATATATATATATATATATATATATATATATATATATATATATATATATATATATATAATAATAATAATAATTGTTTCTACTAATAATAATAATGAAATATTGTGTACAGTGCTCAGGTGCACTACAACTCATCAAAAAGTGTATGTATAGTACATAGGGTAATGTACAAACGTCAGAAAATGAACAGTGCATGAGTCATGATATACACATGTGTGCATGTGTATGTTAGGGGTACATCAGGTGTAGTTTTGGCGAATTTCGGGAAGCATGAGGGTTTTAAAGGATGCAGTGTCTCGGCAGCTAACAACTGATGCAGGCAGTTTGTTCCATGCTTCAGGGTGTACCAAAAAATGAATACACAGCCTGTTCTGGCAATATTTATTAGAATGCTGTTGAAATGTGTATACATTTTTTTTTGGGGGGGGGGCACCTTGTGTATATGTATATATATATATATATATATATATATACAAACACATATATATATAGAGAGAGAGACAGAGAGATAAGTGTATATTCCGGGTTCAACGGGGGGGGGGGGTTAACCACAGTAAGTAAGGTATTCAATACATAGCGGAGGTATACATATATATATATACAATATATTAATAAATGGAAACTATATTTATAAAACCATAATTATTTTATTATGGGCAACCAAAGCAGACTCACACAGAACTTTGAATTACCTCAATAAAAAAATTTGTTCCACTATCCAGCGAACCTTCGGCCGTCAAGGTTGTTTTTCTGCGGGTGTGTCGGCATTTATAAAACAAATTTTGTATTTTATCTGATGAAAGCGCACCAAAACTGCCTTGGTTACCCGTTGAAATATATATAAAATAATTATGGTTTTATAAATATAGTTTCCATTTATTAATATATTGAATATTTACTCCAGTAAACCGTTGAGTGCTTTATATCAGTTATAAAACTTTTAAGCTTGTTGAATCCCAACAAATTAAATATAACTTCTGCATATATATATATGTATATAAGCTGTCGAACAAATTTTGTATAAATATCCAAGGGTTAGAGCACCCAATCCACATTACGAGTTAATTATAATTAGTTACAACAGTAATTATATATATATATTTTTATATATATATATATATATATATATATATATATATAGATGAAAAATATGGGAAGAAGAATATTGCATGGTTGCACATGGATACCCTGATCGAAAACATGTATGTTGACACGTGTGACTGTTCAAGAAGAAAAACTCGTGTTCCTGAGCTAGGTGCACAACTTTTAATGAGTCCGAGTCAAAAACAAAAAAAAAAATAATACTGCCGGAAGCTCCATGGTTCGTTTGGAGGTTATATTTCATAATATTAGCTATTAAAAACTATAAACAGATCTTATCTTTACTTTTACAGTTATCTTTTTTACTGTGTGGGGTTTTATCCGATAGGTGAAGGGATTTGCCAATAGGGGGTTTTCCGGTAGGATGTTTCGTCCGGTACCGATTTAGTCTTTTTTTTTCCAGTGTGGTTTCTTTCCGTATCCCGGTTTTAATGCCCCTGTAACATCTAGCAAATTGCAGTGAAATAAAATATTGGTTGGGCTACCAGGTAACTAATGATTACAACGTGTATTCTTCGTTATCAACCTTATTAATTTCTTCCCGAGCATTAATGATCAGAGTTATTCCCAACAATTCCAACAAAGCCTTCTAGTTGTCACTAAATATTATACTAATTAGTTAAATTTTAAAAGACTTCTTTTTAAAAATAAAATGAATTTTATGAAGGTATTTATAAAAGATATATTATATCATAGAGGAGGGGGGAGACTTTGAAAAAGACATCGAAGGGAAAGTCAATATCTGATTATAGTTGAATTTTATAATGTTAGAAAGTATTG
>OZ024745.1:67859352-67914352 GCA_964016885.1 Eledone cirrhosa
AGACGATCCGCCAATAATGACAAGAACCTCGTTGGTATAATGTCTTATGAAATTAATGGTGTTGATGAAGATAAGGTTTTATGGGCTATTTAATATAATATCAATTTATATTAGTTATTGCTTTTCGATAATAATGAGTGTCATAATACTTTATCGAGGTACATAAAAAAAAAGAATGAGGTTCCGCAAATTATTTATTTGACAAACGTAAACTTGTACTAGGTAGGACTCCTACAGAAAGAAATATGACAGCTCCGATTACAATCAAGGGGCAATAACTCAAATGTAAATTGAAAAAGAGCATGCGCGGAATTTTTGTGTAAATAATTCCCGCCTTACAGAAAAATAAAATAAATTAACCAAATAACACCTTGTCTTTATTTAGATACTTTAATGTCACCTTTTACGTTCTGAGTAAAACTCCCACTGAGGCTGACACAGTCATTCATCCCGGATCGTTGAAATAAAAGGCCCCAGTCTTTGTTGTTTAACCCCAAAACTCCCCCTCCTTAATAATGGTTTCTGATTTAGGCACAAGGCCATAATACAAACCTTTGACCAAAAGCATTCCATCCAATTTTATTTTTCAGGTGTAGTGTATCTGGGACTACATTATTCGGTGTGTTGCTTTTTAAATAAAAGGTTATTGGCGTGATTTAAAGGAGATATGAATGTTTTTACAGCAGCTTGAGCGACCATGTAAAATCTTCCCTGTTGTCCAGAAAAAATATCGATTAAGTGTTGAGATCGATTCGATCGACTACACAAGTAGGACTCAACCTTTCTTGGCTTCCTTTTTTTAAACCCAAGTTACTTTGGCTCCCCATCCTCCATAAAGGCTATTAGTTGAAAAAGTTATTTCACCATTTGCAATATAAATCAAAAGGTCGATCTTTGATTATTTCACTCACCACTTTCACTTTGGTAACCTATAAATCAGTCATGGGAAAATTACAGCCCACAAGCCACATGAATCCTGTTTGGATTTCTGAATGGCATGCATAATTTCAAAATGACCTTGAATTTTTTTAGTGGTGCAGTCCTCCTTATGATGAGTGTCATCCTATACGGCCCACTGCTCATAAAAATAACCCATGCCTGCTATAAATACTCTCAGGTTTCAAATAATGCCCCCCCCCCCCTCCCATCATCTGATATATTGGTAAGGTGAGCCGCCAAAAAATGACTAGAAATTCATTGTCACTGGCCTCACTTCTACAAACCTCTAAAACGCCACAGGCTAATAAAAACAGTTTGACGATAATACCTGGTATTTTATAATTTTATTCTGTTCAGCTATGGATGTAATGACCCTCACACCCAAGATATGGGAAGGAGCAAAAGAGATGCTAACTGTGGCGTCCAAAATTAGACAACTACTTTTTACTCAAAGGCAAAGGGTAATACCATCACGCCTCTTCCAAATCAGCTTTGGATAATCTGGGTGGCTCCAGAATTGAAGGGATATTAACTTAAACCAGGGCTCATTTGATAATTAGGTTCAACTTGATATGTGGAGCCAAGTGACTTGCATTCAGACAGCATGACAAATCATAAAAATCTATGGAGTCAAAGGACCTGGCACAATGACTTTTAAATCCTCCACAGATATCAGCTCTGGCTGAGCAAAATGGAGATGCGGAGCTCAACCAAACTGAGTAAACCACAGATGCTGGTCAAATTTAATTCAAGGAGATTTGGATGATCTGAAACATTTGCCCAAGGTGCTGAAAACACTTACTTGTAAAGGAAAAATATAAATACTCAGCTATGCTTATATTCAGAATATGAGTGTATGTATGTAAGTCAATTTTAACTGCAATTTCTGAAAGAATAAAATATCTTTTTCCAGGCCTGATATCTTTTCTCCTTCAATTAAAACCCAATAGAATTCAAGCCAAAACTAAATAGAAAACTGAATAGAATTCTAGCAAATAAGGAGACTTCTATACTGTTACCTGATCTCCTAGAACCAATAGCCAAATCTCCTTCAAATCACACTTTGCCATCTTGAAAAAGAATGATAATGTACATAATAGGTATATTGTGTCTAGAAACAAGAAATGGGATAGCCATGTCTAAACCTTCTTTGATTATAGGTCTGCTCAACTAGTGTTGACTTAAGGTTAAACAACAAACAATAACCAACAAGAATTGAGTGTCTTACTCATTGATACCATGAATCATCTTCAGTGAGATATCTCACCTTGACCAGTATGTGTCATCTTAAAACCTTTAATTACCATATTTTAAATGAAAGACATTGCCTGTGATTTCCAAATAATTTTTAAAATTATCAAAAGTTTGGAGAGATTTAATAATATAACTAATATTCTCATTATTAAGCTTGTGTGAATTGGCAGTATTGGTAGGGCAATGGACAACACACTTTGCCACATATAGTTATAACCCTTTACATTCTGAGTTCAAACCTGAAGTACCAGCGATTGGTAATAAGAAAGGTATCCAGCTGTACAAAGCTTGTGAAACAAAGGGTTGGAAAGACCCTTCAGTTGTGTCAAGGATATGACAGCCTCTCTAGTGTTGGTGATCTACATGATAAACACACCCTGTACATGCTTTTATACGTAAGCAAGATTCAGACCCCCAGCCTGTCTAGGTGGTCAGTAGCCCCACTTCAGTACTGACTTGGTCTATGGAAACCTATCTAATCTTTTCTAGCAGAGAAAGGGGATGTTAAACAATGATGATGATGATATATTATTTTACTAAATCCTTTTTAGTATTTCATTATTTTAAAAATAGAGGCAGTATATTTTCCTATAGTATAATTATAGGGTGATTTAACTGCTATTTCTAGCTAGTCAACCGATTACATAGAGACTCAATTATTGACTCATGTTAAATATACTGAAATTGAGAAGGTCTTTAGAAGTACAAGTGATATTCATTTTGGTCTTGCCTCACAACTGATATAAGAAATATTGATATAATACTGATATAAGAAATATTGTGCTCAATAATAGCATTTATCTAGAATTTTGGAATCAGAACATAAAGGAACCAAAGGCTGAGCTATACCATCCAACTGAGAGTCTAATGTCTGTCCCCTCCCCATTGCTTTGTTTTTATATTTTTTTGTCTTGCTTTTAATACTGGCTGAAACTCTCGCTTGAGCGGGATTTCTTCTCTGAAGACATTCTGCTGTCCAGCTCTCCTGAGAGTTCCTTACCACAGTGTTAATAAAATATATTTCCATTGTTTACAGAGGTTATACGTGTAGAGTTGTAAAACCTCAAATTATTCAATTCACACACACATATATAATCAATGTTTAATACATTTGGATATGTTAGAAATTTATCTTTCACCTCACATTCAATACTATGTAAAATAAGTATTGGTATTATTATTTAGGTCAGCCCTGTGATCATCTGTATCTAGAACTACATTATAGATTTTTAGGAAGAGTAGTGTGTGATTAGAGCAAGAGCTGGCTGCTATTTTCCTAAAATCCTGCTGTCATTTAAGAAAAAGGAAGGAGCACATTAGATAATAATAGATCTGTCAGTTTCAACAATGAGCAGTCAGGTGTTTGATCAACTGAATTAATGTGTAAGTGGTTGAGTATTTCATGTACAGGTGACCAAAGTAACAAAGCCTTGGCTATGAATTGTTTGAGGTGGACCATGGGTTGTCACTCCATAGCACACACACTTCAGCTGACACCATCTGCTGCAGAAAAAAAGGGCGTGGCAGGCAGGTTCATCATGACAGCTTGCATCGGGCTGCAGACTTGTTTCCTTAAGTAGAACGTCGCCTTGATCACCTACCCACTGGGTGTCAGATCGTGCTTAGTCCGGTCCCTTCCCTGAAACCTTACCATCATGGGTGGCCCTAACAGGTAGGTGGTGGAGCTCCTGACGACATTGCATCCATGTTCCTCAAGACGCGCAAGCTCCTCCATCCCAACACTGTGATGAGCCATGTGTACCCTTAGCATATTTCTCAGGCAGAATCAGAATGACACAATATGGGACAAGGCTTTACAGTTGAACTACAGGTACAATCTATAAAACAGGCTTCCAAATTGTTTCCATCTACCCAATTTCACTCACAAGGCTTGGGTCAACCTGATGCCATGCAGTGGAATTGACCCCAAAGCCTCAGGATTTTAAAATGAACTTCTTAACCACTCAGCTGTGCCTATACATAAGAGAGTGTAGTTCTAGATACTTCAAAAAGACAAAATTGTCGTTGCTGGGATATCTTTTATCATGTGGTTTAATGTTTAGGGTGCTGTCATAAATTCAATTCCTGGTGGTGTATAGTGTTTTTGAGCAAGACATTTTATTCCTCATTGCTCCAGTTCACTCAGCTGGCAAAAATGATTTGTACATGTTTTTCAAATGACCAGCCTTATCCCACACCATGTTACGCCAAATCTGAGAGATACTTTAAGGTACATATGTCTGTAGAATACTCAGCCACTTACACGTTAATTTCATGACTAGGCTGTATTGTTGATCAAACAAAAGGTGCTCTCATTGTCAGAACTGATGGAGATCCAACCATTGATCTGCTTGATGAAGACTGACCTGGGGTTAAACAACAGCAACAACCACTGCACCTATCTGTCTTTATAGCTGTGTCACAACTCTCACATTTTTTAAATATAGTAATCTTTCATTAAAAGTGGTGAATTGGCAAAGTCGTTAGGACATTGGATAGAATGCTTTGCAGTATTTGTTTTGGCTTGCTGCTCTCTGAGTTCAAATCCTGCTGAGGTCAACTTTGTCTTTCATCCATTCAAGGTTGATAAAAAAAAGTACCAGCCTAGTTCTAGAGTTGATTCTTCCTCTATATCTCTTCCTCACTTCCATCTTCGCTCCCTCTATCCTTCTCTGGAAGAAATCTGCTATATTTAAACCTGGAGAGGAGATGGTTTTAAAAATGTCCTAGAAATGCCATATGTCAATATGGCACCCCTACAACTCCCTCAGGAGTTACGAGTCTATACATATAATATTTCATTCTCTAGAACTCCGTCCTCACAAACATTGACCTGTAGAAGTTTGAACTGAACATCAACCATATTAACAAAACCAGCTTGTGGGGCCTACCAGTGATTTAAAAAGATTTTATCAGTATGGTCTGAAAAGTGCTGGATTTAGGACAATGAGGCCCTGTGCTAGTTAAGTTAGAGGCCTCTTACTTGGACCCAGAAGGAGGTAAAAAGATTTTTTGACTAGAAGATGAGCCCCACCCTGGACAACAGGGCCCTGTGCACCTAAGCACAATGGTAAATCTGGCACTTGGTCTGAAAGAAGGGACTGGGCCAACTGAAACATCAGAAAAAGGTATTAATGTTCCATCTGATGAGTGGCGAATTAGCAGTGTCATTAGATAGTACAAATTGCTTTGTGGAGTTTGTTCCGGCTTTCTGCATTTATGTTCGAATCCTGATGGGGTTAATATTGCATTTCATCCTTTCAGTGTAGAGAAATTAACCTATCAGTTCAGAATGGTGGATTGGTGGAAGAATTGTTAGAGCATTGGACAAAATGGTTAGGGTTCGCCCAGTGCCGGATTTACCATTGTACTTAGGTGTGCTTGAGCACAGAGCTTCGTTGTCCAGGGGAGCCCATCTTCCTCGCCACCAACAAGAACATTTTTTTTGACGATGAATTACCTCCTTCAGGGCCCAAGTAAGAGGCCTCATAACTTAACTAGCACAGAGCTTCATTTGTCCTAAATCCGGCACTGGGATCGCCTCACTGAGTTGTGGGGTGATGTCCGTGAGTGCCTGATTGTGTCGGCGCCTTAGTCTCGCCATCACCCGCGTTAATGTCGCGAGCGTGTTGGCTTGCTTCAAAATATTCCGTTGATCTTTGTGGTGTGCGGCCGATTGTCGCACTTGGTGGTGAATTGATGATTGTTATTGTTTTTTTCTTCTTCTTTCTTTTTCTTTTTCTCTCGATTTGACCATATATTTTTGTGCATTATATTTGTGAGGTTCCTAGCAATAATTAATTGTATTTATGTGTTTATATTTTCAATTTGTAAGAACTATAAACAAATTGTAATGTTCGTAAAAGAGTGTATATATATATATCTATATATAAAATAAAATAAAATATATATATATATAGGAGGGAGGGAGCAAGAGATACACTCACACATACATACATTTATATGTAGATCATAGGAGGGAAGGAGAAGGAAGGATACATACATATATACACGCGAGAGAGAAGTACACACATACGCGCACACAGACACACATATATACACATATATATATATATATATATATATATATATATGACATACATATAACGTATATGTATACCACACATACGTGTTAAAGTATAACAGACTACGTCACTTCCTGTCAATGACAGACCAGTAAAATGGCTGATCTACCGGGCTTTATTGCCCTGTTGGTGATGTTATTTGTAAGTATTTTAGACAAATTTCTTTCCCTCCATCACGAAATTAGTATATCTATTTGGGAATATTATCTTCTAATCATAGCTTCATTTTATTCATTAAATAGTTGGTCATCCCTCTTCAAGTTACGTTTCTTCTTAGATCACTTCCTTTCGAATGCCACGTTATCTTAAACCATTGTTGTTTACTTGGATCCGGTTTAGCTCTAATCAAACAGACCTATAATCAAAGACATTCCATTAGTGTTAATCAATTTTTTTTTATATCAGGTGGATGGCTGTTCATCGATTCAACGATGACGTTACTCCTGTCAACCAGATATATCGATGAGCAGGTAGATGCAATATAGATTTGATATGACAGATTTAATGTGTGATACTACAGTTTAGGGTAAAGATCGCCTTCGGTCACAAATGATTTGCCCCTAGAAAGGTTGTTTTTGGAAGACCAGTAATCTCACATATCCACCCATGTTGTCCAATACTCTAACCTCTAAGCCATATGCGCCTTCACACCACACTGTTAAATGTGTCCATCCTTTATTTAAAACAGTGTTGTATTTTGAAGGAGATTCGGCTACTATTTCTAGCAGGCCAAGCGATAATGTATAATAATAATTGTTTCTACTTTTGGCACAAGGCCAGCAAATACTCATTACATTACTGGTACTTTATTTTATCGACCCCGTAATGTACAATAATAATAATGGAAAGTATTGTGTACAGTGCTCAGGTGCACTACAATTCCTCGAAGGTGCATGTATAGTACATAGAATAATGTACAAAGACTCGCTCGTTATCTCTAGCTGTTAGATGTCCTGGTAGTGACACGTGAACTTAAACTATTTGTTGTTAGATCTTTTATTAATCACATTAGATCCAACAGTGATTTTGAAAAACTATTATTTGTTACATGAAAAAATAAAATATTTCAATATTCGCCGCCCCCTTTTTTCTTTCTATCCCATATAATGTGTTGTTATCTAGGATTAAACAAAAAATTAAAAAGCATGACAATTCAATGCTAATTGCTCAACGACGACTTATTGTTATATCGACACTATATAATGGTTTCTGATTTAGGTACGAGGCCAACAATTTGGGGGAGGGGAAGGTTGATTTAATTGATCCTAGTGCGTTACTGGTACTTCATTTTATCGATTTCATAAAGATGAAAGGCAAAGCTAACCTCGGCAGGATTTGAACTCAGAACGTAAAAGACCGTAAGTACATGCCGCAAAGCATGTTGGTCAACACACTACCGATACTGCCAATCCACCACCCTCACATTATCACTATATAATGAATATGATTTGCGAAAGAAACAAATCAATAAAACAATTTGAAAAAATACAAAACTGCTCACAACAGGGAATGCTGGTATCACCCTTAAGAGATTTGGGCTTGGAAATGAAATGTTATATAATTGAATTATTTATTGACGAGAGGAGAAAGTCGATTATATCAACTTTTACTTTATTTTATCAATCTCATAAAGATGATAGACAAAGTTGACCCTAACAGGATTTAAATTATTTATTTATTTATTTACATATTGTTTTTGCACACTGGTTATATTTGTGGAGGGTCATGTTTAGCCTGCGAATCGGCGTTTCCCTGAGGCTCGGCCTCCGGATCTGCCAGCCACACCAATGTCGCTGTGGTTCCACCGTGGACTCTTTCGGCCTCCACCCGCTTTACTGTCGCCACAGTGCTGGCCGCATTCCACGCCATACTGCCCTCAACGAGGTCATTAAGCATGGCTTGGACACTGCAGGCTTCCCTTACCAGCTCGAGCCGGTGGGGCTGGATCGAGGGGACGGCAAAAGGCCAGATGGCATTACCATCTTCCCGTTCTGCGGTTCAAACCCCTCGTGTGGGATGCCACTTGCACCGACACTTTCTGCAGCCGCAACCTGGTACAGTCTGCGACTGACCCAGGTTCTGCTGCACGTCGGGCTGAGGGGGCCAAACTCCTCAAATACCGGTCGCTCTCTGACAGGTTTGCGGTCGTTCCCCTGGCAATGGAAACATCTGGTGTCCTCGGCCCCAGGGCTACCTCCTTACTCACCACCATAGGCGCTGAGCTGGCCAGCCGCAGTTGTGAGCCCCGCGAGTTGGAGTGGCTTTTCCAGCGCATCTCCCTTGCCGTCCTCCGGGGAAATGCCTTCTTCCATTCTGTTCGCCGGGGCTGTGGGTGGGCCCCATCGCGTACCAATACATTAGTTAAATACCATTCTTTCATCATTACAACTTATATCCACATTAATCAACTGTAATGTTATAAACACCAATAATAACATGTGTTATAATATTACCAGAAATATACAATAAAACACACTGTTTTGAGTTAGTTTTAGCTTCAGTATATTTTATATTTCTATAATTAATTCAGCTGGCAATCAATGTTTATCGTTGATTGAACAACAGTTAAAAATATAGATATAAATATAGTTTCTCAGAGTTCTTTTGTCACACACCTGTGACATCATCAGTGATATTATGTTTCCTCCTGTTGTATTGCTGTAATGTTTCTTGCTCACTACTTTTAATTAATAACTTCCAGTTTGGTAATACTTATGTTAATGAGGGTATATTATTGTATCAATCTCTGCACAACTGATTTCTTCTGCTTCTACATCTGAAATTTGTTGTTTGTTTAGCATCAGTCGGCCCTGATTGAGAAAATCTGTGATGGTCACCTCAGATTAAGAAGATTTGTGATAAAAAGCGTTACAGAAGTGACCATCTCGGCTGTTTAATAAATTCAGATATAGCGTATCTCGGATTATATTGTTCAGTGTAAATTTATATAAATTATAGATTTTGTTTATTTAAAAATAAGAATTCCTCTTATTTTCTTCACTTGATGATGTGTCACTTTCTTACTTGGAGTGTCTATGTACTTAAAATATGGCAAGTTTTATGTGCATGCCATTATTATCATTATTATCATTGATCTAGGAATCAAAATTAAAGAAAGGTAACTCAAGTTAGCAAAATTTTCAAAGCTATTGTTCGTTAAAACTCCTGTTTGTATGTTATGAGAATAAGAAACAAAAGGTAAGTGTAAAAGCTAAACTCACAAATCTTCAATTTGATATTCGTGCCAACCTTTACCTATGATTATGAATCTTGGATAATGACCGAAAGAATATGATTGTGAACGCAAGCAGCCGAAATGGGATTCCTCTGAAGGGTCTTTGTAGTAATGTTACTCGATAGAGTGCGTAGCTCGGAGATCCGCAACTTCTCTGAATTGAAAGTTCACAACTCCAATACTATGGGTATGTGGTTATAATGTCACAGGAAAGAATTGCTGGACAGATTTTACGGGCAAAACCAACTGGCAAGAAATCCAGGGGTAGACCTCAAGCAAGATGATTGAATAACATCCATAAACTCAGCTGGTCTTGCTTGGGGGGTCCAGCCGGAACAGTTGGAAATGGTTGCTTCTGACAGGACCTGTTGGAAGGAGTGTTTGAGGACTCTGCCCCATGACCTTTTCAGGAATAAGTGGGTGAAGAAGAAAAAGAAAAACAAACTACTTGATACATTAGGTCCATCACAGGTACACTTTCTGTATGTTTTAGGACCTTCCCTCCTTCTTCCTCCACTTATTCTTGTGAAAGTTGTGGGGACAGAGTCTTCAAAACCTCCTTACAGTAGGTCTTGTTAGAGCAACTGTCTCCAATTGAGCTGGCTAGATCCCCAAGCGAGACCAGCTGAGCTCATGAATGTTATCCAATTATTTTACTTGTGTTCTACTTCTAGGTCCCCTGCCGGTTGGTCTTGTTTGTAAAATCTGATGGTGATTCTTTCCCGAGACATTCTAACTCGTAATATTAGAGCTGTGATTTCTCAACAGTAGAACCTTATCTTTTAATCATTTTGAAACCAACCTGCCTCAAATCATCACTGGTTCCATGGCACAAAGCTGTTTATATTTATCTAAAACCCATCCTTCACAAGTTCATGTAAGATCTTTTGTTACATTCCAAACACCAGAAGACTCTGTCTAAGATGCTCCAAGGGTGTGAACATACCGTCATTTTGAGTTGCTAGTTTTGAAAATTATGTTTCACTTAAAAACAAAACTTTCACCTCTCATCACCTTTGGCTTCCAAAATTTTCCAGTCTTATTTTGGTCCCAAAATAACATCTTCCGCATTGAGAGATATGGTACTTATTTTACTAAATCCTTTCAAATTCTTGATTATTTTCATTTGAAGTATGGTAAGGAAAGGGTTAATTGTTTTTCTTATATTTATTGCAGATATGTTTGGTGGACAGTCAGGACTTTTCAGTATTACAATGTGAACAGCAGGGTATGTTTCCTAGCTTGGTATGTAGTTCATGTAATGACTTAGACAAATTTCAACTAACACCTCTCAAAGACAGCTGTATGCAATGTTGTCAAACAGATCAAGAAGGAGATAAAGCATTACGGGTAAGTTGGTTTGATAAGTAACATCATCGTCATCATCATCATTTTGTCACCTTTCCTTGCTGGATAGGTTGTTACAGTTTGAGACTAGACTGGCCAGAGAAGCACATCTTGTTTATATTTTCCATACTTGGCATGTTTTCTACAGCTAGATGCCTTTCCTAACACCAACCACTTTACAGAGTGTACTGGGTACATTTTATCACAGTACCAACACCACCTTTTACAATAAAGGGTGACTAATGGTTTCTTTGAACTGTCTCAAAGTTCAACCTATTAATAAAACAGTATACCCAACTAAATAAATTCAGTAATTGCAGGGTGTTTAAGAAGATCACTTCAAAGCCATGTTGTTCTGGGTTTGATCACATTGCATGTCAACTGAAAAAATTGTTATCTACTATATGCCCACAGATTGACCAATGTCTTGTGAGTGAAATTTCATGGATGGAAACCTGTGGTACATACATTTATTGGCTTCTGTCCATCTATGTTTGTGTTTAGGTTTAGTAATATATACTGGTGTGTCGAATTATGTCTCTTAATGTTAAATGTTAACTTAGCAATTCAATGAATAAGAGATAGATAAAATAAATCCAAGACCGAAAAAACTACTGGGATCAATATGATTGATTAAAATCCTTTGAAATCAGTGCTCCAGTATGGTCACGTTCAATTGACTGAAACCAAAAGAGTAATACATATTTTTCATGTTGCTGTATGTAGAAGACATAGGGCTGATACAGTGAAGTGATAGTGCATCCAGGCATAATGGAACATGAACAAAATGTGGTTCTCCGACCCAGCTAAAATTAGACCCTGACAATCTGTCTAGTCCATACCGGCATAGAAAACAAACATAAAATAATGATGATATTGATGTTTTACATCTAATTTTTTTTTCATACAAACACAGGCAAGATAGTTTTATAAAGTTTAATATTCACATTATTTGAGCAATTGCTTTTATAACTGAACACTCTAACTAGTCAAGTAAGAGAGAAAACTGTTGTCAGTCAAGCAGACTGAGACAGACAGAGTTATGTGCCTTGCTTTAACCATTATAATATTTGAATTCATGGCCATTGAGCTTAATATTTTCCTATAGCTGGGGTTTACCGGCACTATTGGTTTATGCAGCTACAGCTCTCTTCAGCACTTACTTAGCAAATCAATATGGTTGACTTTACAAGGTTGCTTAACCGACTAGAAATAACAGTCAGTTATGTTACTAATCATACCTTGTCTTAAGGACATGTTAGATAATATAGTCAGGTGTACATAATGCCTGAAAAAATGTGATGGTAATTACTGGTATGGCTTTCATTTTAGGTCCACTCAGTTGGGGTTGATCTGGGGCTAAAGAATAACCTATGCAGGCTTTCATCCATTTTTTGTGAGAGGAGAAATTTTACTAGATCAGTTATTTTGTACAAGTGCCACAATGAAAAGCACACAGTCTACCATGTATAGTGCTAGTGCTGATGCCATGACAAAAGCACCCAGTTTACCATGTAAAGTGGTAGTGCTGGTGCCATGACAAAAGCACCCAGTTTACTATGTAAAGTGGTAGTGCTGGTGCCATGACAAAAGCATGGAGTTCACCTTGTAAAGTGGTAGTGCTAGTGCCACAAAAAAGCTCCCCATCAATGATGTAAAGTGGTTGCCATTAGGAAGGGAATTCACCCATAGAAAACCATGCCCAAAATGGATTGTATAAGCAAGCTATGGTCATCTGACCTGTCTAGCCTCATAACGTGACAACCCACCTAACCCATTCAAACATGGAAAATAAATGTTAAACAGTGATGAATTTTCTTTTATTGTAAATTACTTGACTATAAAGTAGGAAGCAGAACTTGATTCATATCATTGAGCCAAATTGGAGGTGACGATGTTTGGCCTACTGGTAAGAGTGTTTTGCTCACAATCATGATGTGGATTTGAAAACTGAATTGGACAGCTTGTTGCGTTCCTGAGAAAGAAACTTCATTATATATTGTTATGGATAACTCAACTGGAAATGACACTCAGTTGTTTCTACAATCGATTTGCACCTTCCAAGTCTTGTACTTTTAGTTACTTAACATCAATGAACACAAAATAAATCCTGATGTCTTGGAACAGACTTAAATTAACTAAAGAAAATTGGAAGAATGAGAATTATGTACCTAACTCAAATTTTATAATACAGGAAGGTTTGAACCTTTCATGATGTCAGCAATCCAATGCCGTAACCTCATAGCCAACAATTCTAAATAACTTCAACTGAAATTTTATTTCTTCCTTCTTTCACATATTACAACTGTAAAGTGGTCAGTTGGATGGGAGTTTCAAGGCACTGTTTTATGACCATAAATTGTTTCTGTTGCCAACTCTGTCAGTTGGCTCTTCTTACATATATTAGGAAGAGAATTGGTAGAGTCATTAGAATGTCAGATAGAATACTTTGCAATATTAGTTCTAGCTCTCTGCACTCTGTGATCAAATCCTGCCTTTCACCCTGTTAAGGTCCAGTACTAAGGTCAATTCTTCCTTTATATTTCTTTCTGATTTCTTCTTTCTCTCTCTCTGGAAGAAATTGGCTGTGTTCTGTTCAGACCTGGAAAGAGATGTGCTCTGCCAGGTTTAAAATGCCCAAGGTATGTTGTAAATTACAATGCCCCTCCTCTACGACTTCATCAGGAGTTATAATCCCATATATATATACTTTATGCATGGATATGATATGTCTATTCTAAAAACATTTAGGAAACATGTGTCTGAAAAACAGGTGGGATAGTCACAGGTGAAATATCATTTGATCATAGATGTGTTTGATCAGAATTAACTTCTGACTAACCACAACTCCTATTTTATCTCACCTCCACAATCTCTACATTTATCACTGTGTTCAATTGTTCCCATACAGAGCTACAGTCCTCTGGAACTCACTATCTTGCCACATCAACCAGCAAAAGTTGAAGTTTATTACTTTTATTGACTTTATCAATTTGGAAGGGAACCTACAAAGGTCATGTTTGTACTTCTCTCCAAATAAATAAGGATTTCAAACAGGCACAAGATTACAATAATTCTTTTTGGTAGGTGGTGGTGAAGTCAGTTCGATCAACCCCCCAGTATTTAACTGTTATTTTATTTTATTGACTGATACTTGAATGGTACTATATTTTATACACCATGAAAGTCAATTCACCATAATAAAAAAAGACGATGAACTCAGCCCCTTTGGTACTACTGGATCTTAATTTTACTTAACTACTTGAAGTTGAGGTTCAGTCACAGGTTAGACTTATGTTCAAAGACATTCTAGCTGCGACCATATGAAGGTATTACCTATCTATCTTAGCCACATGGTTAGCTTAACCTTTTTGGTACCAAACTATATCAAACTGCCCCTGGTTCTATGATACAAAACTGTTTTAAAGTGTTTCTATTTATCTAAAAACATTCCATCAGAATTTTGTGTAAGAACCTTTAAGTTCCAATCAACACACCGTCTTAACAATCAGTAAGTTAATTATATTACTAAATCCCTCTTAATTATTGATTATTTTATAAATTATGTGGAAATCATAGGTAGTGTCTTTCATTAGAAATATAGTAACATAAAAGTTTAAGGGTGTCGGTCTTGAAACCATTTCCCCAAAGTGTTCCATATAGTTTGCCATTACTAAGGATAAGAGCAAAGCCATAGCTAAGCCTTCTTATTGCCAATATAGGTCAGACATTAGTTAGAAGGATGGTAGGTACAATTTGAAGGAGAATGATATATGATGAAAAGCATTCCAGCCATGGCTATCATGTCTTTGTATATCTAGGACAGTAGGGTATGATTTTAGTGAATTTGGTTATTATTTCTAGCAGTATGAGCAACCACATAGAGACTCTTTTAGTTCATCTTATCTATTGATATTCCTGAAAATAGTATTTCTTACTAATCCATCCAGTCTAGTTAGATATAAAGAAATTCTATAGGCTGTATTCTATAGCTATATATATGTGAAGATGCATGGCCTAGTGGTTAGGGTGTCAGGTTCAAAATCACAAGGACGTGGGTTTAGGACTTTAGTTTACTGAAATCAACTTTCCTAGTAAGGTCTGCTGGTAGCTGAAGTAACTGCTATGGCAGTTTTTCAACCCTTAAAAAACAGCTGCCAAATCATCTTCAAATCAAATTTAAATAATAAAGAGCTGTAAATATGGATATATTTTTGTTTCTTTTTAACTTTCTTAATGAATATTTTTTAATGAAATTTTAATGTTGATGAAATTAACAAACCAAACGTTTTATTTAATTAAAAAAAATATTTTCATTATTGTAAAGTTCAGTTTGCTAATGCTTTCAATTACCACATACTTTAAATTTCTATTTGTAGAAGGCTAAATCTAAATTATTCAATATACAAACTTCACATACATGGAGTGAACACCTTAATTCTATTTCTTGTTCAGGCCTAGCCAGCCTACAGCTCTGTATGCAAATGAGGCTAATCAGCCCATATACATAAGTGTTAAAACTATATGTTTGCGCCTATTTGAGTTCCAGTATGAAGTGAGGTAAAGAGGTGCGTTACCTCTACAATGGCCAAATAAACTAGTTACAGCTCTGACTTTCTCTTGCTTCTGCTGAAACTCAGTTGGTGGCGCTTGCCACCATTTATAAAAATTTTGGCTAAGGGATTTCAAATGTCTATTCATAAACATATTGTATATTATTTGATATACAAACTTGACATACATAAACTCAGATATTCGTTCATCATGCCTTCCACTTTCATGATAATGAATTATATTAATAAGGATAGTGGGTGTCATAAAATTTCTACAGGAATATAATGTCACTTCTACAATTACAAAAACATTTTTAAAAATCATCAACATATTTGTAATGTACAACTTCGAAAAAACGTATCTCTGTAAATTTCATCATCATCATCATCATCATCATCATTTTACATCCGCTTTTCCCTGCTTGCAAGAGTGGGACATTAAAAAATATATATTATAAAGAAAGTTTTGAGGAAACAAAGTTTTTTTTTTGTGTGTGTGTGTTTGTGTATGTGTTTGGGGCACTAAACTGTAGTTATGCTTCAATACTTTTGTTTTAGATATACTGCCAGAGAAAAGATGTGATCGTAACGAATGGAATTTCCTCTGAGCAGTGCTGACTCGGTGCTAAATGACTGATTTAAGCTGAGATATGTAGAACAAGTGATTTGACTAACACAGTCATCATTGTTTAATGTGTATTTTCCATATTTGCATGGGTTAGACTGGTTGAGGGACCAGTATATGTTGTTTTTGGCTAGGTTTTCTATGGAAGGATGCCCTTAATGCTAGCATGTACTGGGAACATTTTTTTCTGGAACCAACACTACCAACTTACAGAGTAAACTGGGTGCTTATTGTGGCACCAGCGCTACCACATCACACACATATATATATATATATAACAGTAACATATGTTAATTTTGATATATACATATATATATATATATATATATGGTAATATGAAAGAGTCGGGACCCCAACAGCTGAGCTCTTGCTGTTTCAACAGCTAGTTCCAGATGTCTGAAACTAGCTGTTGAAATGGCAAGAGCTCAGTGGTCAGGGTCCTGACTTTTTCATATTACCATACTCTATATATAATAATAATGAAAATATTGTGTACAGTGCTCAGGTGCACTACAACTCATCAAAAAGTGTATGTATAGTACATAGGGTAATGTACAAACGTCAGGAAAATGAACAGTCATGATATACACATGTGCATGTGTATGGAAGGGGTACATCAGGTGTAGTTTTGGCGAATTTCGGGAAGCATGAGGGTTTTAAAGGATGCAGTGTCTCGGCAGCTAACAACTGACGCAGGCAGTTTGTTCCCTGCTTCAGCAACTCTAAGCGTTAAAAAATGTTTCCGAAAGTCATGGGAGCTGTGCTGTTTTCTGATTTTGTAGGCATGTCCATGTGTGTTAGACACATGGAGATAAAAAAAACTACCTCTACTACTACCACAAATATCGAGTACTCTGATGAGTACTGGTCTAAACGGGTTTTTTACTGAATCCATGTTGATTTATATATATATATATATATATATATATATAAACAAACACATATAGAGTATTATGGTTGATTAGCAGTAACATTAACACAGGGTGATAAACATATATGAATATACAAATACATTTCTGTATAATGAACATACTTAAATCCTGCTGTGAATATTTTAAGTTGTTCAATTAATTACCAGCCCATGAAGCTCACATTATATACAATAAGCATATCTCTAAATTATTTGCAAAAATCTACATACAAACTATCAACTCTCAGTACCGAGTAAGTAAATGTCACTAAAGATAAATAAAGACCCTGAAATACTATTATTTGATTTTTTTCACACATTGATGTAGCTGATATGATCACAGATTAAAATACCCACAGCTTACGTATGTTTATTACACATAAATATATTCTATGCTTTTCTACACACGTCTATTATATATATATATATGAGGCAGCTTGAAAAAGTTTGTGGAAAAGGACAGTTGGATAAAACAGTTTAAGTTATGTTTATTTTTCCACAAATGCTCCATTTAGGTCAATACACTTCTGCCAGCGTTGATACCTGCCTTTAGGTCCATCTGTGTAAAACTGAGGGCCATGCGATTTAAACCATGTCAAAGCAGCTTTTTTTTACATCTTCAACTAGGGATCATCTTCACCCTCATCTCTGCCACTTCTAAAACGTCTTATCCATTTGTAGATCATTGATTTCTTTGGGGCATTGTCCCCATAAATTTGGTGCAGAGCGTCAATGATTTGGCTGCTCTTCCACCCTAGCTTCACCATGAATTTGATGTCTTGACGGAGGCCACGTTGCTTGAGGAGGTGCTGATTCCCGACTGGCGGAGCTATGCTGCAACATGCATTTAAGGTTTCATGTTAGAACATGTTATGACATGTTAGTACGAGAACGTACAGGTGCATTGAGAACAAAATCCCTGCATCTGATTTTTAGCTATGTACTTTTTTCACAAACTTTTCAAGCCCTCGTATATATGCCAAAATCTCAATTTAGTTAGTCTAACTCATATAATCATCTCCCTACCATGTTTTCAAGGATAAAAGAAACAATACCAGCCATTTTATATACATATAATAAATATATTTTTTATTATTGTGAAGTTAGAGTCCTGTGTATTCTAACTTGGCCTTAATAAAGAAAATATTGATCTCTACTCTGGTATTGATTACTTATTTTCATGACCATCACTGCCAAGCAAATAAATATAGATATAAACAAATCATATGACACTTGAGAATTGACAAGGTGGATAATGTGTTCAATATATTGTAAGTTCATATCCTACAGCAGGCAATTCTTTATCGTTAACAAAGTAGTAATGGTGAACTAATAAAATATACTCAGTCCACTCTGTGACGTGGTAGTGCTGGTGCCACAATAAGCACCCGGTTTACTCTGTAAAGTTGTAGTACTGGTGCCATTACAAAAATCACCCAGTTCATTCGGTAAGTTGGTATTGTTGGTTCCACAAAAAAATGTTCCCGGTACATGCTAGCATTAAGAAGGGCATTCTGTCATAGAAAACAACTTATGAGCAAGAGATGGTCCCTTGACCAGTCTAGCTTCAGAACACAACCAGTGTAACCCATGCAAGTATGGAAAATACACATTAATCAATGATGACTGTGTTAGTCAAATCACTTTGTGCTACATATCTCAGCTTAAATCAGTTACTGTCATTTAGCCCCGAGTCAGCACTGCTCAGAGGAAATTCCATTTGTTACTATCACATCTTTTTGGAAGTTCGTCGGATAAACTGTACTTGTAATTCACCCTGCATCACACTGAATTTTCCAGAGAACTACGTTTAGGTTATACGTGCCTGTGATGTGCTCAGTCACTTGCAGATCAATTTCACAAGCAGGAGTTACATCCATCGATTCAACCAATTCATACAATATTTAATCCTGTATGTTATCTGTACATATATACATAACATTTCTGAAATTATATCCTAGAAATAGATTATTAAAATATTATTTGTCTCTTTAATCACTTCCACGTGTCTGCAATCAACTTAACTTACAGGGTTCCTCTATGTAAAACATTAATTTCCCAGTTTCTATGATGGTTTTATTGTCCAGTAATTCTGGTATATATGGCATACCAATCCTTGACTCTCCTAAAATTTAATGTGTTCAATACTATTGCCATCATTGTTGAAGGCGCAGGTCCACTAATATATGTATGGATGGATATATATATATATATAAAGATGCTGGAAGCTCAGATAGATAATTTATTAATATATCTTATCCTTTCATTGAGATGTCTATGTATTAGAGAGTTAACTTTATAAATTTATATATATATATATATATACACACACACACACACAGGGTGTCCCAAAAATGTATACACTCTTTGATTAGAATGCTGTTGAAGTATGTATACATTTTTTGGGACACTACACCCAACTACACCTCTCAAAGTCAATGACACACGACCGTGACTTCTGGCGTCACGCAGTAATACAGGGTACCCGACCTCCCATGGGTACATGCTGAAGCATATAAACAATATGCCCCCACCGCAAGGTGGTCGTGGAGGTGCCACGGCAAAAAAGCACCCAGCCCACACTGTAAAGTGGACGTGTAGGCGCCACGAAAAAGCACCCAGCACTCACTGTAAATGAGGTTGGTGTTAGGAAGGGCATCCAGCTGTAGAAATCAAGCCAGATCAGTTCCTGTATGAGCAAGGCATGGTCAGCCGACCAGACACTGCCCACAACAGGACAACCCGTCTAACCCATGCTAGCGTGGAAGAACGGACGTAAAACGGTGATGATGATGATGATGATGATGATGACTGTGTATGTGTGTGTATATATATATATTACATATATATATACAGAGAGAGAGAAATGTAAAATCCCGGTATTTTACCTATCTTTATACCTACTCTGCATCTCCCCATGCATTGAGTACTCCCATGATTAGTGGACTCCCCTGTCTCAGCACCGCAGACTCTCTCCCCACACGCACATATATATATAAATCAGGACAGAACCAGTTTAAAACTAGTTAGACCATTACTCAACAGTCCACGATATTTGAAGTAGTAGAGTATGGCTCTTTATAATATATATATATATGGATATAAGCGAGATTCGGGGAGGGGCGTGTCACATCTGAGAGTTAAGTAGCTCCGATTATGTACGGACGTTAGATGAAAACGATAATTTTGTTAGGATTTGTTGGAAATTATCATTAACAAAAAATATATGTATGTAATGGAAATCAATATAACAACTACTATACGTACTAAACCCAACTACAGACCTTGCTTCGTGGTCTCGGTGTAAAGATTTTAAGTTATCTTCCGGTAATCTGCAATCGCTTTCGAATCTGATTTAAAATTACCCTCGCACTATCCATATTACCTGTTTTAGCTAAAATTATAATTACCAATATCTACAACACATATTGTATAAAATACATAACACATTCAACATTGAAAATTAGTCACAAAATGTGAAAAAAGGAAAAAAAAATATTACAAAAATATTGGATTTAATATTTTTATTATTTTTTGTTAATAATAAAAAAACCCCGCAGACATAATACACCGGGGGATGGTGCGTTAATAAAGCCAGTCCATTCTTATGGATGGCCGTCTCTATCCCGATCGAAGTAAATACGTGGTTTCGACGTCATACGGTTCTGAAGGAACGACATGAAAACAGCAGTTTCTCATAACTTCGTATCTTTACATGATTTTGTCACGTAGTTGACGAGAGATAGATTAGGAGAGAGAGAATGAGAAAAGGAGGGCGAGATAGAATGATAGTGAGAAACTGACTGGTGGGAAATAGATACAGAAAGAACTTATGAAGATGACGACATTCTTACGTGGAATGAATATTTCTTAAAATTTCTAAGCAAGGGAGAAAACCCATATCATGCGGAAGTGTGTGTTGCGAAGGGAAGTAATATGAAATATCATACTTCTAATAATGTAAGGCAAACTTTCAGAAAACTCTTAAATATATATATTTTCGGCTTTATTCAAGAAATTACGTGCAATAAAATGATTAATTATATTCGCTAAATTAACTTAATACAATTTATTGACAACGATATCTAGCTGGATATTAATTTCAGTGATTAATCAGTTAGTCAATACCTACAAATGTACATTCTGCTTTAACAGATATATCAAAGTTCTGCCGCCTATTTGGCAACCGTCCTCGTCAGGGGTTTGGGAGCTTGCCCAAGGAGGGTTTACTGAGGGCAAGACTGCTAACACCTGCAATTAATATTTAATACGCATCACTGTACCCGGAGGGTGCAGGTTAGGTGCAATTTTTGGAAATTCTCAAATTGAGAAATATTCCTAAATAATCAAAGAAAAGACTGAAAAGTAATTCAAAGATTTTGCTGTTATGATGATAATAATTGTTTCTACTTTAGGCACAAGGCCAGCAAATACTCAGTGCATCACTGGTACTTTATTTTATCGACCCCGTAAGGATGAAAGGCAAAGTCAACCTCGGGATTTGAACTCAGATCGTAAAGGGACAATAATAAACATCTCTGATCAGGGCAAGCTTTCTGCCTGCTACTTGTATCATGTATGGTACTGCTTGCTTGTGAAATTAATATACAAGTGGTTGAGTATTTCACAGACATCTGTACTCATAACATAATTCTAAAGAGAGATTCAGTATGGTACAGTGCAGGACAAGGCTAACCCTTTGAATTATTGGTATAGTTCAGCTGACCGGCTTCTACACAATTTCTATCTACTTAATTTTACTCACAATGCGTGGGTTGACCTGAGGTTATGGTAAAGACATATTTGCCCAATATGTCACACAGTGGGTTCAAACTTAGAACCTCATGATTGTGAAACATACCTCTTAACTATTCAGTCATCTCTCTGTTAAGTAATAATAAATTTAAGATGTCACACATCTTAAAACCCCAAATACAAATGCATAGCTTGCATATTCAGGTCCTTAATACTTCTTGTGCAAACTAAATATTTTCTTCACCGCCATCGTTTTTACACGTTTTTCCACACTTGCATGGGTTGGACGCGTCCTCAGCACGGTATCTCTCCACTTGTGTTCCTTCGTCATCTCCGGTCAGCTTTCACAACCTTTGCCCAGGTCTTTCTATGGTTTCCTTCCACTGGGATTTCTTCACCCACTGGTCATCATCCATGCACATCACATGTCTATACCAATACAGTCTTCTCTTCTGCATACTACCTCAGATTCCTCTTAAACCCAGGTTCTCCCTCAGCTCATTCAAGCTCTGCCTTTCTCTCACATTTACATTGTACATCCAATGAAGCGTGGCAGCTTCATTTCTCTCCAGTCTTCACATGTCCTCTGCAGTCACAGTCTATGTTTCACTACCATGCAGAATCACACTTCGCATACAGGCGTCATACAGTTGTCTTTTTGTACATAGAGAGAAACCTTTTGTTGTCAACAGTGGGAGTAGCTGTCTAAACTTCTTTTACATATTGAGCAGGGCCATTTCCCAGAAGGAATCAGTGTCCTATCTTCTTTCCTACTCACCAACACTTAAGTTTTGGCTAAGTTTACTCTCTGATCTTTTGATTGTTGCAATGTAACAGATAGATTAAGATAAGTTAAACTCTATAGATAGAGCCAGTATCTATGCTACTATATTAACTTGTATCTATGCTACTATATTAACTTGTATCTATGCTACTATATTATTGGTACTAGGTTCCAGTGGAGTGAAACACCAAGTTGATTTTGGTAAGATTTAAAACTGGAAATTATAGAGTGTATGAATAAACATAGTGTATATACATGTATTTTATATAATGTTTTGAGCTGCAGCTCTTCTGGAGCAGTCTAAGCATGTACAGGTATTTAAAATGTTACATGTATAATCTGCTTGAGACTGCCTTGGGTTTATGACATAATTCTTGTTTTTAAGTGTTTATATTTAGCTCTTAATAAAGTGCACCACATGAAATTGTATAAGCAAGGCACATGGCTTAGTGGTTGGAGCATTGGCCTTGCAATCGAAAGGTTGTGAGTTCAATTCTCAGATCGGGTGATGTGTTGTTTCCTTGAGCAAGACACTTTATTTCACATTGCTCCAGTTTACTCAGCTGTAGAAATGAGATGATAGGACTGAGGTCCCTATCATTCCACTGCAAAGTGGTCTTGGAGGTGCCACGGCAAAAAAGCACCCAGCACTCACTGTAAATGAGGTTGGTGTTAGGAAGGGCATCCAGCTGTAGAAATCAAGCCAGAATCAGTTCCCGTCCCACCCTTGCAAGCTGGGAAAAAGCAGACGTAAAATGAAATGAAATGAAATGAAATGAAGACATTCTTGAAAAGTATAAAACATGTAGATTGCATTGTGAGATCAAATTCTGTTGATGGTCAGCGTTAATTCTCTAACCATGGCAACAGAACTGATCACGAAATGGGTGGAGGAGGAGGATTGTGACTCTCTGCTACTGTAGACAGATGATAATTGTTTCTACTTTTTGGCACAAAGCCAGCACATACCCAGTGCATTACTGGTACTTTATTTTATCGACCCATAAGGGTCAATGATAATGACAGGAATTAAAGATTACTTTTATTTCAGAGCTGTTGATTAAATGAACTTAACTTGTTGATCTGAAATAGTATTTTTTCTTTTAATGTGGTCATTGATTCCTAAAGTGGGTGCAACTGCCCACTTAGTGGCATTGGGGCACTGGAAGGCAATGGGATGATTGAGTGGTTGTTGGAAAGGAAAGAAAAGAGCAAAGAATACAAATTAATAGTAGTTTGTAGAACTGTCAGCTTTAGTTATTTAATAAATGTTTCAATAACAACAAAAAAAAATAAGACTTAATTTTCAATGTATAGTTTTTAATTAATTATAATGGGGAGTGTTGATGGAATATACTTTCTGAAAAAGGGAATCTTTGATTTGGTAAATAATCATGTCTTTCTTTTAATATTTTGCTATATAGATGTATCCTTATGCTGAATTAATCGTTTGTGGATGAAAATTAGCAAGGTATCCACAGGTCCAAGGTAGGAAGAACTAAAAACTTTTCTTATTGTTTTAAAGATATTTTCTATTATGAGATTGTGTTGTTCAGTGGTGTGTTGCAAAAAGAATGTTAGTGTAAGCAAATGGAATGTTTGTTTATTTCAGGGACAGTAGCCTCACACAGTGATACCATCACTTTCAAATGATATGTTGTGTATTTGAAGGACAATAGCCTCACACAGTGATACCATATCTTTGAGGGACAGTAGCCTCATAATAATACCATCTTTTTTAACTGGTATCTTTTGTATTTGAAGGACAGTAACCTCATAATGTGATACCATTTCTTTCAAATGGAATGTTGTATATTTGCCATGTAGCATTGCAGTTCACACACAGGCATCATACAGTCAGCCTTTCACTCTGAGAGAGAAGCTGTTAGTTGTTAGCAGTGGTATTAGTTCCCTAAACTCCTTTCAGTCCTTTCTTATTTTGGTTGCTGCACTTTCACAGTAATCTACATCACTGTTGATTAGGTCATATCCATAATAAAAGTTGTTCACAACTTCTAGGGGACCTCTGAGGGAGTTAAGGGATTTCTACTTTACATCTGCCACTTACAAAGATTATCCCTATGTTAATTTTCCTGTAATCCCACTACATCTCTTGTACATCCATAGATTATATTGTGTACACCTAATGGAGTTTCTGACCACCTCTTTTCGACATATCAAACAAGGCCACTTCCTAGATGGTATAAGAGTCCTATTTTCTTTTCTATTCCATTAAGACTTTTCTTTTCAAGTCAAGATTTTTCTTCCAGGTTTGAAATTTTGTCTCTAACTCTTCCACAGATTCAGTAATTGTGAAAATTAGAGGGAACATTGGTTGTGTCCCTTCCATGTTAAATATATGGGTATATCTAATTGATGACTTTAAATTAGAACTCTAGAACTTGCCAAATAATCTGTAAGAATGGTAATTATTACACACTGATTTATTAGGACTAGTGTTTCAGCCACTCTACCCTTCAGCTTTCTTCAAACATCTGTTGCATTTGGTAATGTTCTTGAAATTTTGAATCAAACCATTATTCAAACTAAAGAGATAGATTATTCTTAACTCCATTGTCCATGCCTAGGATATCCTTGTATTAGTTAAATAGTTATATATGATGTTGCTTACATATTCAATTTAATCTGTATTATGTATAGATACACTAACACTGGGATTGAATTCATAGCGAACAGGTTGATTAACCCACTTAATACTTAACCTACAGATCAATAGCATAGTCAATATGCTGTATATACTCGAATATAAGCAGCCACCTATTTCATGTCTGAGAAATGAGCAAAAATCTAAAACCTGTGTATAAGCTAAGGCAGCTAATATCACAGCTTTTGAAATTCTCATGAGTGGAGAATATATTTATGAATTTTTAATATTTGGATATTTAAAATCTTTTGTGTTGTTTCACAACTTCATTATTTATCGATTTTTTTTTTTACCAATTTCTGACCAAAATCCATCAAAAACTAATTTCCCACGAAAAGTGAAACCAGTGTAATATTGACCTTGAATATATACTGACCCTAATTAAATATGAGGTTAGTCTTGGAATGGACAATGGAATGAAAACAATCTACCTATGTGGTTTGAATAAAGGTTTTAGTTCATAATTTTGGGAATATTTCTGAATTCAACAACTGAAACTTGATTATAGCAACCAAGATGAGGACACAAATACAAAAAGATCAATATATATCAATGATAATTCTTTATCTTTGAGATTCCGACAAAAACAAAAAATCTTCCATCAGAAAATAACATTAAATCTCCTTTATAAACTATAGATTAACTGAAGTTATTTACAAGAACAGTAACATTGTTTATACAAAGATTTCATGATTTATATTAGGTTTCTCAAAATTTGGCTAAAAAAGATTGCTCCATGATTAAGAAGTTTGCTTCTCAATTATTAGGTTTCAGGTTCAACCCTAACCCAAAACTTGTGAGTGAAATTTGGTAGGCAGAAACTGTTTAGAAGCCTGTTGAATGGATTGTATCTGTAATATAAAGGGCTAGCCTTGTCACACACTCATGCTGAATTTCTTTGAGAATTGCATGTGTCTGTGAAATAACCAACCACTTACGTGTCAATTTAACTTGCAGTACGCTCCATTGATTGAATAACTAGAACATTAAACATGGAAACCAACAGATGGCTATTTAATCTTAAAATCTGTATTACAATATTTCACGAGGACTGAACAATAATTATTTCAACAAATTCATTATTCAACATAAGAAGTATTTTAAGGACATTTCCTCTTCTAAAGCAGGGGTTAGACTCGTTGGTTCCATGACATTCTTCATACTTCTGAGGCAATGTTTTACAGTCAGATTCCCTTTTAGAACACACAGGGATATGGTGTACTTATTCTAGCCAAGTATACACTGCATACTAGATATATAAATCTTCCATTCAAAATATATACACCTTGTTTAACATACATGTTCCCTGGTAGCAAGAATTGGATGGATTCTCACAGATGAAAGTTAGTATTTAATCAGAGCTAGTGACCTCTCATAGGAGCTGCGAGTTGCATCTTACTTATATACGTTCTCACTCATTACAGAGTGTACTGGGTGCATTTTATTGTGGCACCAGCACTAGAGTTAAATAATTTTAGATAAATATAAACACCTTGAAATAAACATTGTATTGTAGAACCATGGGAAACTTTGGGTGGTTTGATATCAAAATTGTTATTAATTAATGAATTAAAGATGTTTTGTTTTAATTTTTTTTACAGAAAATTATCGAAACCTTTTATTTCTCATTTCAGCTTTTGTAAGAAGCAGTCGGCCACAACAATTTCAGGGTCTTAAAATTAAGTACACACGTGGTGCTGATCCGGCTATCAATTTGTTAAATGAGAACAAAGAAATAGTTGAGACCCTAGGAATTGAGAAGTGGAACACCGATTCTGTGGAGGCCTTCTTTCATGAACGATTAATGAAATAGAAAAATCCTTCTCTTCACCAGCTCTGATATTCAAAGTAGCTAATGTTGTTGACTTGTTCGGTAATGTCAAAGATTATCACCATCTGCATACACTGTATATACTTGTGTTTAAGTCGCGTTTTTTTCCAAGAAAGAATAATAATATCTTAAAGAAGATGCGTCACATTCATTCACCTTTGGTGTATATAACCTTGGCCAAGAGGAGTTCATATCATCAGTTAGTGTCCAATGTTCATTGGTTGATTCACTACTGTTGGTCTGTCGGCAATGGTAGCCAAACCATTGCTAATCTTCTCTTTTTGGCTTATCCCTTCTCTCCTGCTCTATAGCCAATAAGAGGCTGTTTTTGCAGCCTCCCCTATCTTGTGAGCTGCTGACTTCTCTCTTACTTCCATTTCAATGACTGAACATTCCCCATATCAATTGAGTTAGGAATTGTCTACAGTTCACCTTAACTGGAAATAGCTATACCTGCCATCCTTTCTCCCAGCACTTCATATTATATGATGTGAAAAGCCAGCATACAACTTATCTACCATTTTAAGCTAGGGTTAGACTTCCTGGTTCCATGACATGTTTCATATCTATCATAGGTTCTATTCTGAAACAATGATTTACAGTCAGATGCCCTTTCTGATCCAAATCTTTTAGACTCCTTTTATGACATACATGGCAAAGCCTCCATTCAAAATATATAGTGAATTGTAAAAGTTGTATGAAAAATAGAGGTGTAACTTATCTACTTGTGTGACATATACATATGTATATACAGTAGTTAATGTAGTTGGCTGGTCATAGTACGTTAGCATTTAGTAAATGATTTCTCTCTATGAAAATCTTACTAAAAACGTTATAAAGATTGTAAGATTGGATGTAAATTGAGAAAACAATTACTTGAATTTCAGAGCTGCTCTCTTTTTTTAATAACTTTTTTCGAAAAACGAAAAAGACCCTCATTTTAGGTATGACACATCACAAAACAAAATATTTCCTTTATTTTTCATCATGAATTTTTTTTCTATTTCTGATAGATCTTCATGATACATAACTTTCTATATTTATTTTGTTTCGTAAGGAATATTAATAAAATTTATTACACAATTTTGTGAGTTTGTTAAATTTTTTTGTTCAAGATTTACTTGTAATTGTACTTATATGAGTTTAGCCAGTTCTAACTAGTTCATCCACAATATCGTGAACAAAGGCTACCCATGAACACTGATTGATCACAGATGTCTGAGGCAGATACTGTCAGCCAGTAATGATTCCAATGTTCGATCCCATATATGCAAGGACCAGGTATTAAATCAAGATCTCACTGTAATCATCATCATCATCATCATCATCATTTAATGCCCATTTGAGGCAAGATGGGTCCAATCCATATAATCAGCTGTCCACCCAGCCATGTACAGTATCGAGGTAGGGGCTCTGGTGCAACTGAATTGTTAGCAAATTCATTCACAATTTCAGTGATGGACATGTGATGCATATGAAGGATGACAACTGCATAAAAAGGTGCAGAGCACTAAAAGTCGATGGAAGCCTTGGAGTGGGGAGACCCAAGAAGACATGGACTGAAGTGATAAAAGCTGACCTTGTCTAATTGCACCTCTCAAGGTGATGACACAAGACCGAGACCTCTGGCGTTATGCAGTAATACAGAAGACCCGACTTCCCATGGGTACAAGCCGAAGCTGAAGCATATAGACAATATGTCCCTCCCACTGTAAAGTGGTCATGTAGGTGTCATGACAAAAAAGCACCCAGTCCACACTGTAAAGTCGTCGTGTAGGCACCATGGTAAAATAGCATCCAGTACTCAATGTAAATGAGGTTGGTGTTAGGAAGTGTGTCCAGCTGTAGAAATGAGCCAAAATCAGTTCTCGTATGAGCAAGACATGGTCACCTGACTTGGCATTGCCCACAACAGGACAACCTGTCTAACCCATGCTAGCATGGAAGAATGGACGTAAAACAATGACGATGATGAATGCAAGATTAAACCAATAGAGGTGCATTTTGAGCAAGAGTTTTGGAAGGAATTGATTCTGCAGTGATAAAGAATTTCAGAGTTTGACACAAAATACAATGCATGAACATAGGAGATTTTGGTGATAGCAAAAGTGGTTGAATACCTACAACTTGCATAAGTCCATTACTTTCATTGACCTTGCCTCACAGTTATATAGAAGGGTGGTGTAAATGAATGCTCAGTAAAAGCACATTTTTGCGACCAGATGGATCTACTCCATATATCTATCTAGCCTTAATAATTGTTTCTCCGTTAGGCACAAGGCCAGCAATTACCCAGTGTATTACTGGTACTTTATTCCATATATCTATCTAGCCTTAATAATTCAACTACTCTATATTCCTAAATAAAAAGAAAATTAATAAATAATTAGAATATTCATTACATCTTTATGGTATTAAGTTACATTGCACATTAATTGTATTTTCTGGTTATCTTCAGGTGTCACATTTTTAGTAATATGTTGAGTCAGATACAGCAGATCAACCCTTACAAAATTATCACCATCACCATCATCATCTTTGTCATTACGATCACCATCACTCATCATCATTGGCATCATCATCAATATCATTACCATCATCAATATCACCATCAAGTAAGTAAGGCATCTTAAATAATCTTGTCTGCACTGAGTGCATGTGTTATGTGGGCTCAGATACAAACAGAGACCTAACAGCTCTCAGCAGCTTGTGAATGAGAGAGTCATCTCCATTTGACTGAAGTGGCAGATAGCCATAATCCTCCTCCATCCATTAATTATGATCCTGTGGTTGGTTAGCTTTGAATCTCTAGGTGGAATTTGATTTTTGGAACACAATCAGAACAAATACTGCAGGGTATCTGGTCTGGTACTAACAATTCTGCCAATTCACTACCCTGGATTCATATTTTATTTAAAAATCCCATATGAATGAAAAGTAAAGTTGATCTCAATAGTTTTTGAAGTCAGATTGCAGAGCCAAAACACATACTACAAGGTATTCCATTTGACACCCTTCTGCCAATTTACTGCCTGTGAGGAATAGCAAAAAGAAAGTGGAGGTGGGCACGGTTGGCAGGACATTTAGTCAGAACAGAAGATAATAGAGTGATTTCTATGAGGGGTAGAGCAGGAGGTATAGAGGAGGAGATGGATGGATGACATTGAAGAATGATGGTGGTTGGCAGGACATTCAGCCAGAACAGAGGATAATAGATGGTTTTGTAGCGCTCTCTAGACAGGAAGTAGCTGGAGTTACTTCCCGTTGAGGTTGCAGAACCTTCTTTGTGACTTCTGTCCAGGGAACTATAAAAGGAGAGAGCTGAAAGCTATCTCCCTCTCTTTTCACATTTTGGCTGCTGGCCTTCGGCCAGGCACGTTCCGCCGAAGGTATACTCTCTCGGATTCTGACTGCAAAAAGGTAAACAACTTTCTTTCGTCGTGAAATCACTAGCCAACATGTAACACAACAACTTAACCACGACCTGGCAACACTTCAGCCAGTGGACCGTGTCTTCTGAAATCCTTAATTCATTGTTTCATCTCTCTTGGCATGTCAGCTATTCAGCTCTACTCAGCTCAATCTTCGTAAATAAATATTGTACATACAACCCAGTGTCCTGTTATAGTTTTAAAAAACCATGGAGTGGATTTCATAAAAGACACAGTGAAGGAGATGCAGATAGTAGAGATTGAAGAATACATGGTGATCAAAGGACAAGTTTGGACCAGTTTGGACAAGAATTGCAATGGACAGTATGGAATGGAAGGATATGTCAAGTAATAGACTGATATATCCTAAAGGAGTAGAAACATTTTTCTTGCCTTTCCATGATATCATCACCATGTTCCCACAACTGGTGCTGCCAGCTGTTGGGGTGCCACTCTAAACACTTTCGCAGTCAGCTGTCAGCACAGGTCTCTATTCTCCATCTAGTGTTGAAGAGTTTTGGTGTTGTGACCAGTCCAGTGTTTGGTGTAGTCTGGTCTCAAATACCACAGTACTGTGAGATATTAAAAAAAAAATTTAAGCCTCACTATCATCATCATCATCATCATCAACGTTTAACGTCCGTGTTCCACGCTTGCATGGGTTTGGACGGGGGTATTCCCACTTGAGGCAAGAGTGATTGTCTTGCTCGCATAGGACTGTCTGGCAGGTTTTCTACAGTTGGTTGCCCTTCCTAACACCAACCACATTTACAGTGTGGGACTGGGAGGTTTTTACCGTGTTGCCTACACGGCCATATTACAGCGTGGACTGTGTGTTTTTTTGTCGTGACACCTACACGATCTCATTTGTTTCGGCCTGGATGTTGTGGCACCAACATAACTTTACATAGGAGGGGGTGGTGTGGATGGGGGTGTGGGTGGTGGGACGGGGGTGTATTTTGTTAGAGATGCCTACTGGCTGTAGTAGGTTTTACTATGTATTTAGGTAAGGCGGGTCTTCTCTATTACTGAGTACCGCCAAAGGTCTCGGTCCAGTGACATTGTCTTGAAGAGGTGTAAGTGTGTGAGGTCGGAGTTTATCAGCTCGTCCCAGGATTTTCTAGGTCTGCCTATTCCGTGGCTACCGTCTATCTTTATTGCCCTGCACTTTGTTATACAGCTATCGACTTTCATGCGCAATATTATATTTGTTCTAAGTAATATATATTGTAATTACATCGGGCAGAGTCATTTTAGCCATTGAAAACACACAAAAACTGTTAACTTCACTTTACATTTATCATCTATTTCTTGATGAATATTTTTGAGATGTAGTGGAACTGTGTGTGACTAGGTCATTAGCAGTGGAACTGTGTGAGTGACCAGGTCATTAGCAATAGAATTGTGTGAGTGACCAGGTCATTAGCAATGGAATTGTGTGAGTGACCAGGTCATTAGCAATGGAATTGTGTGAGTGACCAGGTCATTAGCAATAGAATTGTGTGAGTGACCAGGTCATTAACAATGGAATTGTGTGTGACCAGGTCATTAGCAGTGGAACTGTGTGAATGACCAGGTCGTTAGCAGTAAAACTGTGAGTGACCAGGTCATTAGCAATGGAATTGTGTGTGTGACCTGGTCGTTAGCAGTAGAACTGTGAGTGACCAGGTCGTTAGCAGTGGAACTGTGAGTGACCAGGTCGTTAACAGTGGAACTGTGACTAACCAGGTCGTTAGCAGTAGAACTGTGTGAGTGACCAGGTCGTAAACAGTAGAACTGTGTGAGTGACCAGGTCGTAAACAGTAGAACTGTGTGACCAAGTCAGTGTTAGCAGTGTGATAAAAATGTTAACACCAACTAATACATGATATATATATAAGTGAACTTTGCCTTTCATCCTCTTGGGGTCGATAAAATAAAGTACCAGTCACGCACTGGGGTCGATTTAATTAACTTTCCCCTCCATCAAAATCACTGGCCTTGTGCCTATATAAGAAATCGATATATATATAAAGTGAACTTAACAGTTTTTGTGGGAATTACTAAAATGACACTGCCGTGATGTAATTGTTATAGTTTTAACACAGTCATAGATCAAGTCACTTGCTAGACAAGTTAAACTTTGACACACACACACACACATATATATATATACACAAAGAAGTAACGAAGTTTTGTTTAGATCAAGTCCCTTGCTAGACAAATTAAACTTCGACGTACACACACATATATATACAAAGAAATAATAAAGTTTCGTTTACATGTTTCATTGATTATCAAGTCGATAATCAATAAAAACATGTAGACAAAACTTCATCGTTTCGAGTGCATCGAGTACTTATACTGGCTCCACCAATATAAGCACTCGAATCACCTATACTGCACACACACACACATACATACTGATATTTATAGCGTCTGCTGTTGTTATCTCCCTTTTCTTGTATAGTTTAACGTTCATTTTAGCTAGTAGCTTCCCTTGTATCCATTCTTTAGTGCAATTAAATCGACACAAACACGCATATAGTAAGAAGTCAGAGAAATAAATTTAATATATTTTTGCATATTAATTTTGTTTTTGTCATAATGAAACATATCTTCTTACTTTTCTTTTTCAGTATCAATAGTTTGTTAACATTAAACAACAACAAAAACCAAAACCCAAACCAAAACAAACTAAACAGGATTTGTTAATACTGAATAAGAATTGCTACAATAAAAAGTCTGAAAATAGTTTCGTTTTTACTGTTTAGTTAGGGAGTGGAGGTTAGTTTCCACTGCATGTTTAAGGCCTCGCAACTGATGTGAGCTCGAGAAGAAATCCCCAATTCGGGGACTTGGCCCAAATTCCTGCAACAGAATTGACTCCTTTATAAGTGCTCTCAAACTATGTGGTGGTGTTAAACTGGGTGACAGGTAGAAGCAAACTGTGTTTTAAAACCAGGTGATATTGACTAACAGACTGATAACTGTTGAGGGCCAAAGGTGTGACACTGACTAACAGACTACTGAGGAGAAAAGGTGTGTTTTCACTACTCAGCAAAGGTGACACTGACTAAAAGTCTATTGAGGAGAAAAGGTGTGTTTTCACTTCTTAGCTAAGGTGACACTGACCAACAGACTACTGAGGACCAAAGGTATGTTTTCACTACTTAGCTAAGGTGACATAGACTAACAGACTACTGAGGAGAAAAGGTGTGTTTTCACTATTCAGCTATTGTGTTATCAAATAACACAATATATAGTACTGATTATAGAACCATATAGTACTATATATATAATAGTGATTATAGTACCAAATAGTGCTATATACAGTACTAAATAAAATAACAATCTGAGAAAAAGGAAAAAAATAAAGAAAGAAAAAGGAAAAAAATAAAGAAAGAAATTGAGAAAATAACGTATTTTCAAATATGTATATTCTATTCATGACCCCCCCCCCCCCCAAGGGTGAAAAGACAAGCCATTTGTATAAATGCTATAAGTATTTGTAGTCCTGGCTTCCAGCTGACATATGGATTCAGTAGAAGACTCTCTATTAGTATCACTGGATGGGGTGAGTTCATTTAACCCTTTAGCATTTAAATTACTCAATATTTACTATTATATTTCACAGTAAAGGCTTTACCTCACATAATATTTAATTTATGAGACTTTAATATTATTTATTTTAAGAACAGTACCATAACATCAGTATGAGCAGCTGATTACAACTGGTTTGAACAGAAAGAGGTGAGAGAATTCTGGATAGATACGGTTGGTTTAAATGCTAAAGGGTTAATCCTATTGGCTGATGTTTACTCATCTTCTTGGTTAATTTGACCCTGTTTACATCAATGCTTCTGTCTATATATATTATCCCTCCCTACTAACTTTGTCTGAAGGCTGCCACTCTTCTCCTACCCTATTGTGTCGTCTGCCTCATGGTCCTGGCTGACATTATCCCAGAGCATGGTGAGGAGATACACTGGAACAGCCATTCCACCTTGTGGGGCTCACATCTGCAGGCAGCCAACTCTGCTTCAAAAGCAGTGAGCCGGGATGTGGTCCTAGGGCCAAGAACGATGGAAGCCTTCATTGCTACAGGCTCAACCACAAACCTGTCAGAGAGTGGCTGATACTTTGACAGTTTGCCTTCATCAGCCTGGCGGATAGTGAAGCCTGGACTGGTAGCTGAACATACCAAGTTGTTGCTAGAGAAAGTGTTACAGCCTGTTTTACACAGATGCCCTTTTAGTTGCCTCCTAGCACATTTTTTCACAGTCCTCACACAGATACACTGGTCATAAACCCACCATTACTAAGGTCTAATATAAATTAGCCTGACCAAGTTAACTACTTTAAATTTCTCCCAGACATCACACCTTTTTCTCCACATCTAGCTACAACACTAACTTGACAAATGATCCAACATCTTTTTGTTGACCACCAGTCATCATCACAACAGATATCAATGAAGAAAGCAAATATTCTTTTACAAGCTTCAAAAAGTTCCAAAAAGCAGAATAAAGATTGGATTTCCGTCAGTTTGGATGATGAGTTTTCGAGTTGTTTGGTCAACTGAGTGACTCCTACTTATTAAATTAAAATATAGCTGAATATTCCCTAGGCACATGTACCCAGACATGTACATGACAGTGTATTATATGGTTGGCCCTTTGGATTACAGTTATTGTCTCTGTTTTATGTCTATAAATATACACTTTATGTTGTGAGATTGTTCTGAGTTAAAACCAGGATCAGAAAATTGACTATTGTGAAAAGTGAGTATGTTTAGGAAGCTGTACTATGCAAGTGGATCATAGAATTAATTACCAAGGCAACAAATAACATATAGCGGTGTGGTAAATATATATAAATACATATACACATGGTCCAAACTCAAAGGAACTGACCTCCCACTGTCACTGCCTCCGTCTCTCCTGTTCTACCCATCTCTCACTATTATGAGCAAATGGGAGCCCACGCGTTGGCTGTCCTGTGGTCCCGGTGGACAGAATAGAAAAGGTGTTTCCCTCGGAGGATAGTGAGAGAGATGCGCTTGAAGAGCCATTCTAGCTTGCGAGGTTCACACCTGTCCATAGCCAACTCTGTGCAGATGGTGGTGAGTAGGGAGGTGACCCTAGGGCCAAGGACACCAGAAATCTCCACTACTATAAAAGGAAGAGAATGACTGAATTGTTACCTGGGATTCATAAATTACTAAGGTAACATTCAGTCATTCTTTTCCTATTATTTTTCTCCTCAAAGGGAGGTGGATTGGCAGAATCGGTAGAGCATCGATGCTTAGCGACATAGAGTTACGGCCCTTTACGTTCTGATTTCAAATCCTGCTAAGGATATAAAATAAAGTACCAGCAATGTACTGGGGTCGATTTAATTGACTCTCCATTTCCCTCACAATTGTTGGCCTTCTACCCCATCTCTTAATTTCCTTCAGATTTATTACCTTGGTAATTCTATAACCCATGTGCATTGTATGGCTTCCTAGTCACCCACTTTTCACTTTCATATTCCACAATGATACACCTTAAGACTATTGCAATTTTGGGTTTCCATACATTTTCTCCTCCACATCTATTTTACTACCTGCCATGGGTTCTCTGATCTAGACAACATATAACCTTATTAACATTCTGCCTGGTTATAAACAGAACCTAGTTCCCGCTTACATGCTCACATTAACATGGGGTTTAACATGAAGCAGCCTTCACAACAAGACAAGCTATGTTTATATACACTTAATAGATTACATCATATGTTTATATACACAAAACAGATAACATCTGAGGCTGAGTGAGGAAAGGTATAATTAATTTGTATTTAGAGAGAAAGTGCCTTAGTTCCAACCTTAAATAAAACAGATGGGATTCTGTTGATGCTGACGAAAATATATAAAATACTGACCTTTGAGCCACTGGTATAGCTTCACAGTTATAATAATTGTTTCTACTTTTGGCACAAGGCCAGCAATTATCCCAGTGTATTACAGGTACTTTATTTTATCGACCCTGTAAGGATGAAAGGCAAAGTTAACCTCGGCGGGATTTGAACTCAGAATGGCAAGGGCCGTAACTCTATGCTTGATTTTAGCAGTTTAGAGGTTAAAGAAGGATTACAGAAACAATCATTACATATTTAATCTGATTTACATATAAACTAAATGGGCCTCATCATATTGGGAGCTCAATTACATTCTAAATATATATTATAATAGAATTATAAAACATGACATTTTTGTCAAATTTTTGGTTATTAAAATTGTTATTAAATGCATGTTCTTGAGCCAAGGTATTTAGTAGCTTTAATCCAGCCCCAATTAAAAAATATATTCTTTTAGAAATTAAAGATCCCTCCTCCCCAATAAAATATATTCAAGTAGCAATTGATAAAACCTGGTTGTTACTTAGGAACTAGCACTACTTGACATTCATTTAGATGTTGAGGTTGTTTTAGCCAAATATGCAAGATGTGTATGAATGAAGGTGGTGGGGGAGGAATTCAAGATTGTGCACCCAGTTCCAGCAATGGATATATAAAAGGTGCGTTAAGATCTCTGACAGATTAATAAGGGAACCAAGACTTCAAATGTGATAGATATACAAGAATAGTTAGCAGTAGCAGCACACATTAAATTAAATCTGTGGTCTGACCAGATAGCTCGTAAATGTAGTAGGGTGATTATGTAACCAAGGTAATATAATCAGTAGTATGCATGGCTGTGATATTGATGGATTCTCGGTCGGTTTCGACGATGAGCAATTAATTAATTAAACAACTGAACGTCTAAACTGAATTATTGAGTAAGTGGTTGAGTATTCCACAGACACGTGTACCCATAACATAACCTCCAACCAAGTCAAATTAGCAGGACACTCTGTGTGACACGACAGGTCATTTGCATTACAGGTATAGGCCATCAAAAGGGTTATTAAACAGTTTCCACCTACTCTATTTCACTCACAAGACTTGAGTCGACTCGAGGCTTTGGCAAGGACTAAGTTTATGCAGTCATAGGTTTTATGAAGGCGCATGGCTTAGTGGTTAGAGAATTTGATTTGCAATCGTGATGGTGTGTGAGTTCGATTCCTGGATCAGGCGATATGTTATGTCCTTGAGCAAGACACTTTATTTCACGTTGCTCTTTCTGCCAGAAGCTGCGACTGCTAGATAGTATCAGCAATGAAAAAAACCCAATGGAAACATTGTTTCCTTGGTCCGATTTGACAAGTTCCACCCCAGTCGGTAAGCGAATGAGGTCAAATCTTGTCGATGAATTTGATCGAAAAGGGTTTTCTAATTAGGTCGACGTGAGACACATGGGTGGAGAATTTGATTTGCAATCGTGAGGTTGTGAGTTCGATTCCTGGATCAGGCGATATGTTATGTCCTTGAGCAAGACACTTTATTTCACGTTGCTCTTTCTGCCAGAAGCTGCGACTGCTAGATAGTATCAGCAATGAAAAAAACCCAATGGAAACATTGTTTCCTTGGTCCGATTTGACAAGTTCCACCCCAGTCGGTAAGCGAATGAGGTCAAATCTTGTCGATCAATTTGATCGAAAAGGGTTTTCTAATTAGGTCGACGTGAGACACATGGGTGGCTATGATAAAGATACTTGCCCAAGATGCTACACTGTGGAATCGAACCTGTGACTTCATACTTGCAAAGCAAAGTTCTCAACTCTCAACTATGCTAACGTCCATACTGAGTAAGTTTAAGCAGTGTCAGGCTTTGTAATTAGGTCGAATTCAGTTGATGAGATTTACTAGCTTTTCTTGATTTTGAGAGGAGTGGTTGGTCGATAAAAGCGTTCGCTGTGATTTCTAGTGAAACTGGACTGGAATCAATAAGTAGAAATATGTTTGAGGCCACCAAACAACCGACATCTGTAAAAGTCATTAATTTTTTTTCTGCCTATTATAGAATTATTGTCCATGGAGATAATTTTACATAAAATAATAAATTACATGGTATTTCTTCTTTAGAATCTTTGTGCAAGTTACACTTTGATCGAAACCGTCTCAATTTCCTTCCTCACCTAAAAAATGTTATCTCTCTTGAACGTCTGAATTATTAAAAGCAAAGCCAAAAGAAGGAAAAAAACACCCACATAAAAATATATATAAAAATGAAGAAAGAAAAGTAAAACACAAAACAAAACAAAAAATAACAAAAAAAAAAAGAAAGGAATCCAAATAAATGAAGGAAGACTATATGGTCTGTTGCTCAGAAGAGAACAGATGTATCACAGAGAAAAATAAGATATCATTGAAAGTTTTATCAAATCTTTGTTTATCTTTATAATTCCTGAAGTCTTCAATTGTTATTTTTTTGTATTTCTAGAGAATGTCAGTCACAAACTTAATTTTTTGTTTCGAACGATGACAATCAAAATTACACTTTTTACCGGCACTAATTGAATTGCAAAATTTATGAGAGTTATTGACAAATGTAATGAGCAGATTTTAAGAGTACTACACAGAATTTCCATTATAACAGGAATGAGTTATGTCATATTTTAAATGAGGCTACCAGGTACGGGTTGGATTATGCTTTAAAAGAAAAACTAACCCTTTTCACACCGTCTCAAAATGGCTCTGGTTTTACGATTTAAAGCTGTTTAATCTAATATTGATGGTATGACAAAGACAAGATCAATGGAATTGTTCGTGATGTAAACTTCTGCTATGAATACTTTCTGTATCCATGTCTTATATAGGCCATTAATTACTGATGGAGTTAAAGGGGTGGTGTTAAACCGAGTGGTATGTTATGTCTGCAAATTAAAATAAAGACTCCTGTGGACCAGGGAGTAGTGTTAAACCGAGTGGTATGTTATGCTTAGTATCCAAAATAAAGACTCCTGTAGACCAGGGAATAATGTTAAACCGGGTAGTATGTTATGTCTGCCACCCAAAATAAAACCACACCAAAACATCAAGGACTAGTGTTAAACCAGGTGGCATGTTATATCTGCCAATCAAGCTGAAGATGTCCAAGCGCCAGATTGATACTGTATGATTTTGGCGGTGATTGTTAAAACAAACTAAAACAACTTAAAGGTAATTTTAATATAAGGGTTACTTTGTAATTGGATTTTCTGGAAGAGAAAATTCCGTTACCAAATGTTTAAACTTCGAAAAATTGGCTTTAATTGGGTGTGAAGTGATCTAAAGCTAAAACAAAAACAAAACAACCAAATTCTACGTCGAAATGTTTTAGATGTTATTCTTTAATTAACAAACAGACTTGGAATTTTAATTGGATTTATAGAAGTTGGTTAATGTGTGATTAAATATTACATTGAAACTGTCAAACTGTTGACAATTGAGGAAAAAATATTTTAAAGTTATTCAATTGAAAATGGACTGGAATAGAGCTCCGTCGGTTTTGAGGTGGACTGGAATAAAGGGACGTAAGTTGAGGTTGACTGGAACAAAGCAAGTATGTTTTCCGACGCTCTACCGATACTGCTAATACACCGTCCTAAGTATTGTGATAATGATTACTATAGACCAGGTTCCAAGCATGGTCGTGTGGTTAAGATGTTCACTTCACAATCTCACTTTCATTACATCTTGACCAAATGTTTTCTACTATAGACCTGGTAACACGCATGGTCGTGTGGTTAAGATGTTGATTTCAGAATTTCATTTACATTACATCTTGACTAAGTGTTTTCTACTATAGATCCGGTTCGTCTCAAGCTTCTGAATGTAATTGGGTAGATGGAAACTGTGTAAAAGTTGATCGACTGAACTGCAGTTGTTATTGAGTATTAGACCAGATCAGTTGATTCAATCGATGACGTCATTTTACTACTATTTACACAAGAGCTGTTACAGCTACTTATATTTATAGCAGATCTACTGAAGGTGGTAAAGATATTTGGTTCATGATCGTAAGGGCATGAGTTTGATTCTCGGTGCGTTGTGTCCTTCAGCAAGACCCTTTGTTTCTCATTGCTCCTGTTTACTCAGCTGGAAGAAAATGAGTTGAACCTGTAACTGGAAAGTCCTGTCTTGTCACACCCTGGGCCACGTTGAATCTTCCCGAGAACTACGTTAAGGATACACATGTCCAATGTGCCATGCAGTGGAACTGAACCCGAAACTACGTGGTTGCGACGTGAACTCGTTAACCACACAGCCATACCTTCACCTACGTTTATTTATTTATTTTTCTTTTTATGTTTAATTCTTGAATGTGATAAATTCCATTCGTGGACCAATATTTCCACCAGTTTATGCAAAGACATTGACATAAAATATAACAATTCTCTGTTTATTACTCGCACACACTATCATAAAATAATCTCATGCTGGAACAAAGAACTAATATTTGCTGTGAGATTTCTCTTGACATCGTTTAATGTCCACAGTCGAGTATTAACGCAGTCGCAGTTTTTTATACGATGATCTGTCTAACGTTCAAATCTTCTATTGTTATTACCAGGTACACAAGATACAGATACTTTCCATATATATAAATATATATATATATATATATATATATATATATATATATATATATATATATATATATATATATATATATATATATATATGGAAAAGTATATATATATATATATAAAAGATCACATTATTGTGAAAATTCAATCTCTTTTGTTCAGTGTTGGTAAGTATTAGAATGATCTCACCTTTACCAGAATCTTTCTCTACGGGATATTTATAATCATCTACTAAATCTGGATGACACGTCGAGGAATTATAATTTTCATGCAATTTTCATGCGACACAAATTATAATTTCCATTGTCAAAGACAGCCACAATGAACACGGCAGCACGCATCAATTCATTCAAGGACTTTAATATCTTCTTCTTCTTCTTCTTCTTCTTCTTCTTCTTCTTCTTCTTCTTCTTCTTCTTCTTCTTCTTCTTCTTCTTCTTCTTCTTCTTCTTCTTCTTCTTCTTCTTCTTCTTCTTCTTGGTGATGCCTCCTCCGTCGGTTTCGGCGATGAGAGTTCAGTTGTTTGATCAACTAAGTACAAAATGTCTAGACTATCACACAACTCTCTATACAATTGCTACTGATGGCGATGGATTCTCCATCGGATTTCGACGAAGAACATTCAGTTGTGCGATCTACTGAATGCGCAACTCGGGAATTAACGTGTAACGTGGTAGAGTAACCAACAGAAACGTGTATCCTTAAAGCAATTCCCAAGCCGAATCAACGTGATACAATATGTGACAAAGCTGGACCTTTGAAATGCAAGTACAATCCATCCTACGGGCATCCATACAGTTTCCGTCAACCAATTTCTTGGGAGCAGCAAATCAAACAATTTTGGAGGTGGTGGTGGTGGTGAGGGTAGAGGAGACCCGTTAATGTATTAGTAATTCCATTTTAAGGGCGGTGGATTAATACAGTAGGTAGAGTAGCTGACAAATAGTCTTGAGTAATAGACCTCCATATATTGAGTTCAAATCTTGCCGATATAGACGTTGCTTTCCCACTTTCCGGTGATAAGGCTAGATGTTTGAATCCAGAGAGAGAGAGAGAGAGAGAGAGAGAGAGAGAGAGAGAGAGAGAGAGAGAGAGAGAGAGAGAGAGAGAGAGAGAGAGAGAGAGAGAGAGAGAGAGAGAGAGAGAGAGAGAGAGATTATTTTATTTGAGAGAATAGGGTGTATAAGGAGGCGCACCTTGTGAAGCTAACCTAGGGCGCTAAATACCTAAGCACCATTCTGACCTCACAAGACACACAGACAGCCTCATATGCAGATAATATCACACCCAAACCCTCTCACCATTCTTCAGACGTTGCTTCACATTGACTAAGTGGGTGACTTGATACAACCACAAAGACTGATATGAATGTCACGCCTCGTCGTTCGACCAAATAATAGAACTGCTCTATCAGAACTGACCTGGGGGTACATAAACAAAAATCAAATCATACATAATCAATTATATAAAATTAAATAAATGAATTCACTACTGCTACATTTGGTTAAAATGATTCATAATATTGATCACGCTCAAATATTACAAATGTAGTATTAAAGAAAGCAGCGATTTGAGAAAAATGTCAGTAAAGAAATCGAGAAACATATTTTCACCACCAGCACCAGCACCAACACCACACCAACATATCCACCGCCACCGCCTCCGTTAGTTGTATGGGATCCTCTTTTCATCGAACGTCACAATGCAACCAAGAAATGGATTGCTTTTGTTACACAAAAGAAGCGAAGAGCAGATTTCATAACGGCAATCTTTCTGGTTTTTGTTCAATTCATGTGACTATAAATTTTCAAGGCTCTCCGACTTTTCAGTTCGGTTCAAATATTCAGAAATTATTCCAATTTTTACATTTAGCTCTTTGGCTGGAACAGTTATGTAATGGGTTTACTTCCACCATAGTCTTCAATTCATTGTTGTCAATGACAGGACGTCTGTGATCTTCCTTATCTTCAAGAGTAAATTTACCATGACGGAATTTTTGAAACCAGCCTTGCACTGTGTATTCATTAACACTTCGGTCGAGTTTAAACTCATAGGAATAAAGCGGTCGAGTTTAAACTCATAGGAATAAATTTGGTGAAAATCCTGTTTTTACAGGATTTTCGACAAATTTTGTACATCATAAATTCAAATATCATAGATGCAATTATTATTAAACGAATTACATACCGAGAAAGAGCATACAATAACCTTTAAAATGATGTAATACTTGAGTCAAATCACCTTATTTGACTTTTTATTTGAAACAAAAAAAACAAAACAAAAACAAAAAAACCATATAACTTGCATTAAATTTCTGAACAGCCAAATATATGCATACATGTATTAATCAATCAATCAATATATTTATCTATATAGCTATCTATCTCTCTCTCTCTCTACCTGACGCGTGGAACATCGCCGGTAAGATTTTTGTAAATTTATATACGAAAAACAGAACAAATTGTTTGAAAAAATATAATTTTTTGTAGATTAACCCCCAAGCTGAATTGTCAGCTGGGTGGTAATCCCATTTTTAGCCCCTTTAGGGCGAAAATTTAATTTAAAAATTGTTTTAAAATATCAAATTTTGCCAACTATAAAACATGAATAACACGGAAAGAACGCTGGAGAACGTCGACAGAGAAAAGAGAGAGAGAAAGAGGCAGATTTTAACGTTATATCTGCTTCTGCTACTATGGACGTCGCCATAGATACGACTGTCAACAAAGGAAAAAAAGTATTGCCACTTGAAGATTCTACAATTTCTACCGTCGAAGCGGAGAGAAATGAAAACTCAGGAATCAAACCCAATCTAAAAAACAAAAAAAAAGAGACACAACAAAACCCCCAAAACTCCAATCACCAACACCAACACACAACCACAGACACAAACAACAACACAAACAACACCATAGTCAAACATCCCCCAAAACCAATACCAACACCACCCAAAACACAAGCACCGACCATAAAAAGAAAACTCCCGGACGAACAACTAACTAAAACAACACAACAAAAACACAAACAACAATATGCATACATCAACACAAACAACAAGAGTTTGATGGAAGTCATCTCCCAAAACCCCAAGGTGGAGACGGAGGGCAAAACTTTCGTCAAGGCAGAATCGTCTCCACATCTTAAACTTATAAGGGTTTCTATGGAAACCTATAATGACCTAAAAATTAAATTTTCACAGGACGTGGGCAACCCCTGCCAGAAACCCATCAACCGCGTCCTGTTAAAATGTTTCCCCACCCCATCCAGCACCCAAATGGAGATTGAACAACCCGATCTCCAGGAAACGAAAAGGTAAGTGCACCTTTCGTCCTTTTTCTCCAACTCTTCTTCACCAACATGGCTAGTTTACGAGTTGAAAGCGTGAATGTACGTGGCCTAGGGATGCCCTGGAAACAGGGCCAACTGTTAAACGACCTTAGGTCACACGGTATGGATGTGATAGCCATCACCGAGTCCAGGATCCACAACAGGCAGCAACTAACCCCTATCTTCGACGACTTTGAGATCTACGCATCTCTCTGTCAGCCAGGAGGTGGAGGGGGAGTGGCTGTCATGTTTCGGAAGAACCTGGACGTCGAAGTACAGCAAGTACACTTAGACCCGGAGGGTAGACTGGTAGTCCTAGACGTGAACAGTATTGGAGGTGGAGCCTTCAGACTGGATGCCGTTTATGCCCCGACCGGGCAATCGCAATCACGGCCAGACTTCTTTAAGCGTCTAGAGTCTTTTCTGGGAACGTCTCGCTCCTTACTTTTAGTGGAGGACTGGAATGGTATCCTAGATGCACGATGGGACTATGTGGCAGCATGTCCCAGTAGAGGGGGGTGCAACAGCCTCAAAACTTTAATCGGCCAATTCCAACTGGCCTATAGGTATCGACTGGATTTCCCGACTGCACCACAGTAGACGTGGGCAAACCGTAGCGGGACATCTAGATCGTATTTAGAAAGGGACAAGGAGATGTTAAGCTGTCCACGAATGCACATGGTTGCCTATTAAGATCACAAATTAGTCGTCTGCTTAGTCAACCGTGATAGAACACATAGACAAGGACCCAGGTACTGGAAGCTGAACGTGTCGTTGCCGGCACGTAAAGCTTACAGTGAACGGATAAGTAAACTAGTCAAGCAACAGTTAACGGGAGCCATCGTCAACAATAAATGGTGGTACTCTCTCAGGAAAGCAATTAGAATAGAATCGATAGGGTTTAGCAGAGAGTTAGCCTTAGAGAAAAACAAAATAGAAAGAGAAATAGTAGCCAAAGTAGAGGAGGCACTTAGAAGTGGCAACGCGGCTAGAGTGTTAGCGTCGAGAACGGCACTGGACCAGTTCTTCGATGCGAAACACGAAGGCTGCGTGGTCAGAAGCAAAACACGTGCTCTAGGAAACGAAGGAGCGAAAGCTGTCAGCTGGGCCCGAGCGGTGGAGGCGAAAAGTGGCAACAAGTCCACGATTCGGTCTTTGAAAGACCAAAACGGACGCGTGCTACTTGACCCCAAGCAAATGTGCGCGGCCTTTCAGCAGCACTTTGCGCGACTGTTTGAGCAGAACGACGGGGAGCCGAACGGGGCAATGGACTTTAGTTCATACCTCGACGGCCTGCCGCGTCTCTCGAACACGGACGCCGAGTTCTGCGAAAGACCGATCACAGACACTGAGATACGGGACGCTCTGGGCCGCTGCGGCAAACGTAAGTCACCCGGTCTAGATGGTCTACCCTATGAGTTTTACTTCAGGCCCATAACTCTGCTCAACACAGAGTTAAAGATTTTGGCCAAGGTGCTTGCGACGAGGTTGGCGCTTGTCGTCGAGAACCTGGTAGGGAAAGCGCAAACGTGTGCAATCCCGACCAGGTTCATACACGACAACCTCCACCTCATGCGATACATCATAGAGAGGGTGGGTAGTAAACCCGGCTTCGGTGGGGCTCTGATCAATTTGGATCAGTCTAAGGCATTCGATAGGGTCGACCATCGATACTTGGAAGCGTTTCTCAAGGCGGCCGGTTTCGGTCCTGTTTTCAGAGGCTGGATCGAGGCGATGCACATCTGCTCGAGGGTCAAGGTGAACGGCTGCCTATCGGAGCCGTTCGCAATCACGCGTTCCATTCGACAGGGGTGCCCTCTCTCCTCCATTCTGTATGTATTGACTCTAGAGCCACTACTGCGGAAATTGGAGCTGTTGCAAGGCATCTAAAACCGGGACTGCGCAAAGCGGCGTCGGCTTATGCCGACGACGTGACGGTAATGGTGTCGAGCACCTCGGAAATCAGGGTGATCGGCAACTTACTGAAAGAATACGAAACGCTGACGGGAGCTAAACTAAACCCGGACAAGTCTGTCGGTTTGCAACTCGGTACGTGGAGAGGCAAACCGATGACGTCCGACAGCGTCGTTGGACGCTGGACGGACGGACCGGTGAAATTGCTCGGGGTCTGGTTCGGTCCAGACCCCCAGGTGGAGAAAAACTGGAACGAGGTCACGGCCATGGTGTTTGCGCTCACCCAGAAGTGGGCAGAGTGCAAACTGTCATCGAAAGGTCGAGCGGAGGTGGCGAACACTTTCATACTGTCCGTCATCTACTATCGCTTGACTGTCGTGCCTTGTCCCCGTGAACACCTCGCCAAGATGGACCGCATGCTCTTCCAGTTTCTGTGGAAGAAGCAGGCTCCGCTGGTGAGGAGATCCGTCTGCTGTCAGCACCCTTCCAACGGAGGGCTGGGAATGCCGTGGCTGATGATGCGCAAACATGCGCTGAGGCTGCAGTATCTCCAGGTATTCCTCACCGACCCCCAACCGGTGTGGGAACCGTTTGTGAGACAGGCTTTCCCGCAGCTCGTCTCGCTGACGGAGCTGCAGTCCTGGGTCAAGAAAAGACCGAAAACGATGGGCGCCTGGCACATTGAATGCGCTCAGGCGCTCACAGTCCTCTGGCAAACGGGCGCAGCAATCAGTGGAGACTCCACTTCGACATTCTATAGAGGGATTGTACGTTACAAGGGCGACGACGTGCTCGGAGAGACTCTGGGCGTCGAATGCGATGAGCTCACCAGTCTGTTTGGTAGGACTTTCCACCCGGGACCTATGGACAACTTCCAGAGGTCCCTGGCCTGGCAGTGCTACCGAGGAGCTCTACCAGTTCGTGACAAGATCTACAGGCACGGACGCCCCGGCAGGGATCCTTCCAAGAGGACGTGTCCAAGATGCGCGCAGCACATTGAAACAGTCCTGCACGCAATTGTACACTACCCGGGCGTAACCGACCTGTGGAACTATGCAGAACAACTGCTGTCGCGTATGGGACAAATCCAGTTGACTGCCGAGTCCATAGTAAGGATCAAACCGCCGGCCTCTTTCAAAAACGAAAGAGAGGCGGTTTTCCTCTGTACAGTGGCTATGGTGAAAGAAGTTATATGGTGGACGAGATTGAAAGGACTGAGGACAGATGCCTTTCTCTCCGGACAACAATTGATTCCCTTCTTTAAATATCACTTTAGAAGGAGAATCAGGGTGGAGAGAGAGGCACTGCACCCCAGTAAATTTACTGAAAGGTGGGTGAATGAAGCGAAAATGGCCCGAGTGATTGGGCCTTCTCTGTTTATAAGCCTGTAGGTTAAAGAAGAGAGCAAAAGGAAGAAAGGAGAACTTGCACAACACGCTCCTGGAGTTGAGGGTTGTTCTATCGACGGGGTATTAAACAACCCATTTGTGGCGCTTCCCTCCTATTGGGGATTTCGATTGTTGTAATTGTTTGTTTTTATATTTTTTACACGACTGTATGTAAAATCCCCGGCATGTATTGTCCCCTTTTCTTGTGCGCCCTTGTGGCAAATAAAGAAATATATCTATCTATCTGTCTGTCAGTCAGACTGTCTGTATGAATGTATGTATGTATGTATGTATGTATGTATGTATGTATGTATGTATGTATGTATGTATGTATGTATGTATGTATGTATATTGGCATGTATGAATGTATGCTGGCATGTATCTATTTGTGTGAGAATGTTTACACCTCACCCTCCACTCAGAGAAAGTATCATTAAAATTAATTAGTCTAAGTGCTGTGAGTGTTATTAGATTCAAAACTACACCTTTGTTAAGTTCCACCTTCCAGATCATTCCAATGACCGGCGTTTGGTCGTGTCAATCAAATAGTTCTTATTTTTCCTTCTTTCATTACATTGAATCTGACTCAATAATTAACTACTTTTTATTAATGAAGCTTGCTTACGTCATTTGTCTTGTTTCGTTGATTACTATAATTGTTATTATTATTGTTGCTGTTGACGAAAATCAACTCTCTGTTTCTGTTCCAGGGACTATGGTTAATTTGCAGAAATACCCGGCTTGTACACAGGGGCTGATTTAGGGTGGTGACTGATTCGGTTGAAACCTGGAGCACCGGAAATACTTAAAGACCCCCAGTCTTTTTTGCCACCACGAAACAAGGGATCTGGTGACATTTTTTGTCAGGTGCCCCATACAAGCTCAACCCGCCCCTGCTTGTTTCTACTACCGGATAACATTGCTGGTTCGATGAAACATGCTTACGTCACTTTTCTTGATTTGCATATTATTACTGTTGTTGTTGAGAATCAACTCGCAGAGTTTGTTTCAGAGGACTTTCATCTTGGGGACTATGTATAACTTACAGAAATCTTTGAAATGGCTGTACTACCAGGGATATTGCCTGTTCTATATCGGAGGTACCATATATTTACACACACACACACATAGTAACATAGCAAGTTAAGTGTAAGTTTGGGTTTTATTGACCTAGAAACGATATAAGGTAAAGCGGATCACGGATAGAATTTAATTCGGAACATAAACAGAAATATTGGCAAATACTCTGTTCATATAAAGATAACTTTATTTCCAGCTTTAAATTCAGATTTAGTGATAGGGCACGAAGCTTTGTGGCTAAGGTGTAGGACTCAATCCTAAGTTCGTGAGTTTGATTTCGGATTCAGCCATGAGTTACGACCATGAGGTAATATCAGCAAAGGAAAGACCAATGGAAAGATTGTTTCCTTAGTTCGATCTGCCAATCGGCTCATTTCCTTTTTATCAGCTTTAAATTTACGAAGAATATTACATAATATAAAGATAGGCTGAAATAAATTATTATCACGAGACTCCCTACCAGACATTTACTACATAGAATTTCTACAGTTAATAGCATAAAAGAACCATATTTTGTTTAAAAAAAAAAGCTGAATAGAAATAAATATCGTTCATGAAAGACGAACCGAAAGAAATTGAATATGAAAAAAGTTTTGAACAGACGACAACGTAGCAGACAAATTCTTCTCATGATTTCATAACTTAGCTTATAGACAGACGTTAAATACGAGTATGTATGAAAACACGCATATGTGTGTTATAGATATTTGAAAAGACAGACGTATACATGTACATATATGAAGGAAAAATTCACTTATATACACGATGATCAAAAATACTCAGAAATATATATACTCCTGTTTATGGATATAAAACCACATTCACATGAACGCAAAACGCAGCTAGTTATACGAAACTACGCACGCACACACAATAATTGTGGATTCATATTTAGCAATTGAAATATAATAGGAAACATTTATAAATATCTGTTAAGAAATGCAACCCTATGGCTGTCTACAAAATTTCATTGCAGTGCATTAATTTCTTGCTATTTATTAAGGAATCGATAGAACATTGAATGGAATGTCAGCATGCTGAGTTCTTTGAGGCCATCTCAAGCAGACAGCGACAGAAAGAAAGCAAACGTAGTTCTTTTGTTAGAAACGTTATTTAACAGGTAATATCAAGTGAAAACTTGATTGCGTTACATACAATACAGTTGGTATTCAGTGGTGTACTTCCAACCAAGCAGTATACCAAATGACTAAGAATTCATCTTCGTAGTCACTAGTTACCGGGTTCAATCCCACTGTGTAGCATCTTGGGTAAGTGTCATTTACCATAGCATCAGGTCAACCCATGACTTTTGAGTGAAACAGGGTAAACGGAAATTGTTTGGAAGCTCGTCAGATGGACTATAACAGTAAATAAAAATTTCTTGAACAGACTGTGCCATCGATCGAACAAAATATCGCTGAAATTGACTATATCGAAAAGGTGAAAGTCAAAGCTGATCTCAACAGGATTTGAACTCAGAGAGAGTAGAAATGAAGACCACAAAGTATTCTCTCTACTTATTAATAACTGCATTGTTTCTTTCCAGGGACTATGTTGAAAAATAAACCTCATTTGGTCCCTCCATGAGAGTATCTTGGTTAACCTTTGAATTTTTCAGCTGACCATCGTATACACACACACACACACACACACACACACACACACACACACACACACACACACATATATATATATATACAGTGGTGGACTGGGTCTAAAAATATTGGTTGCCAGGAGATGAAGGGAGCCTACCTACATATAGAATGCTATCATTTAATTTTTATAATGAATAAATAACATTTTCAAAAAGTACATAAGTGGAAACAAAACAGTGCACTCAAATTTTTGCGGAAAAATATCTTACCTTCTCCAATAAAAAATTTGTATTTTGCGAAATCCAGAGTTTTTCAATAATGACCAGAAGTCGACCCTAAATATTACTAATAACTCTAGGAAAGCCATGAACGACACCACATCTTTTTAACTTTAATTTTGAAAGTAGGTTTATAATTACGAATGTTCATCATAATTTTGTATCTGTCTCGGCGGCCTAGTTGGAGGAATCATAGACGGTGGTGATCCTGGTCTGAAGTTCGATCCTGGTCGGGAGTAGGGTTCCCGGTAAACCTTTTCCGTTTTTTTCTATTGGTTGTAAAATAAAAAAGGTTACATGTACCTCTTGACCAGGATTGAAACCACGGCCAGGCTCTCCACCGGCTCTAGTACTTACCGCTAGGCCACAGAAACAACTACGAAAATCTTATCAAAATTCATACTTATAAATATACTTTCAACATTTTCACAAATGGTGTCGTTCATGTCTTTCTTAATGTTATTGCTCCTACTTAAGGTCAACTTCTAAATCATTTGGGTGTTCCATAAACTACATCCTCATTTTGTTTCTCATCTATCTAGACTACATTTTAACCTGCAATCCATGTTTCATTTCTGTTCCACCTCATTTCTCCCCCTCCTTGGTTGACCAAATGCTTCGCTTAATTGTTTTATTTATTAAAAAAAAAAAATTCTTCCTCTTAGATTTCAGGTATTTTTTGAAAGCAAAGCATTGGCTCCTAAAATACTACAGTGGGCCCTGCAATGCTATAATGAACCCCCTGGGGCCAACTTGCCATATATATATATATATATATATATATATATATATATATATATATATATATATATATATATATATATATATATATATATATATATATATATATGTATATATATATATATGTATATATATATATGTATATATATATATGTATATATATATATGTATATATATATAAGTATTAAGTTGTTAATCTATATTCGATGATTATGTCAAAGAATGAGTTTTACAGTAGATTGGAAGCACTCAACTGAAAATAATTTTCAGGAGTTATTAATATAAGTATTAATAAAATAGATGTTCTTTTGATCAATTACATTTTATTATACATATTTCGGATGTACAACAGTACGTCCTCATCTGACAAAATATAACGATACATGACATACCCTGAGATGTTAAATGGTTAAGATTTAATCAAGGTAGTGATTACCCGATAGAAAAATTTTGCTTATATAATATTTGTGTGAGAGTGCGAAAACGTAATGAATTGATTAGAGAATGTGTGAGTAAGAAAAAGCGTTGCATACTTAAAGTATTCTAAAATTTTAAATTGTATGATACTATATCTAGGGAAACATCTCATGATTCATAACAGCCAGTGATAGCCACTGGAAAAAGATTTATAATGAGGGAAAGATAAAGTGTGGGTTTTTTTTTTTCGAAAGTTAAACGGTTAGAATTTGGAAATATTTAATTTATAATATTAATGTGAAGACTCCAGATTTCAGGATTATTTGCTATTTATTTATATATTGTTTATATAAATTCGATAAGTGTGTTATCATTTCTAAACTTCTGAATTGTAAGAATACCATTTTAAAGGATTTAGCTGGCACGTAAAGAAAGAAATATTATACTGTTGATTAATTACCTAAATCTAAACTTTAACAAATATCTCAACATATTAGGTATGTAAAGCTTTTAAAGTACTTATTGTTATATATATTTGAATAATTATTATGTATATAGGTATATATTAATGAGTCAGTATGTATAAGGTAAAAATAAAATAAAATAAAATATGTTACAGATAAAATTTATAGATAATTATTCTTCAACCAAGATATCAACGTATTATTAGATATAGGGATGTATATATATAGATATATATTAGGTATTATTAATTTAGTATACTTTAAGGGCGGTGGATTGGCAGTATCAGTAGAGGGTCGGACGCCATGCTTTCCAGCATAGTTACGTCCCTTTACGATCTGAGTTCAAATCCCGCCGAGGTTGACTTTGCCTTTCATCCTTACGGGGTCGATAAAATAAAGTACCAGTAATGCACTTGGTAATTGCTGGCCTTGTGCCTAAAGTAGAAACAATTAATGTAGTATACTTTAGGCAAATGATAACAGTTATACTCTTAACAACGTGTTACATTTAAATATATATATATATATATGCATATAAGAAAACGAACAATGAGTGCATGTATAAAATTCAAAATAATGTCTATAATAATTTTTTGTTTGGATATTTTCTCTATATTTGAATCATGTATATAGAAGTATGGTAGGTATATTTAAAAATATAAAAAAATATATAAAATACAATATATAACTATATATATATTATAAAACCATTATATTATAAATAAATGGGCGGTGGATTGGCAGTATCAGTGGAGGGTCGGACGCCATGCTTTGCAGCACAGTTACGTCCCTTTACGTACTGAGTTCAAAACCCGCCGAGGTTAACTTTGCCTTTCATCCTTAAGGGGTCGATAAAATAAAGTACCAGTAATACACTGGGATAATTGCTGGCCTTGTGCCAAAAGTAGAAACAATTATATTATAAATAAATAAATAAATAAGAGATCGAAAGTACGGCGAAAAAAAAAAATTCACATTTATATATAAGTTTGAATCTGTGTCAAATTTAGATATTATAGTGCAGTAAGTATATTTAAAAGAAGTATATGGTATATTATACTATAAATAATAGATCAAAAAGTCATTAAACATTTGGAGTTATAGATAAGTTTCGTAAACATTTTTGGATTGGGTATTAAAACTAAAAGTTAAAAGAGATTACAAATGTATTAACAATTCACAGTTAAATAAATTCAATAGATATGTAAGGATTAAGTATTGTACTAAATTATAGATAAATGATGGTGTTGATCAAAGTTAACAAATAAAGTTATGTGTATCAATGTTTAGGCATGCTAATTGAAATATTGTCATTCATTCTAACGTTGTTTTTTCCATAGATATCCATAAAACAAAGCAATATTAAGGCCATTGATGTTTTTTAATGTTGATTATATATTCCTGGTAAACGAGTTGTTATTGGTTCTTTCTTTCTCGTTTTAGATTACACATGTTTTAGATTACAAATCTTTTAGATTACAAATGTATGTGCGTTTTCGTACTCTCACACAAATATTATATAAGCAAAATTTTTCTATCGGGTAATCACTACCTTGATTAAATCTTAACCATTTAACATCTCAGGGTATGTCATGTATCATTATATTTTGTCTGATGAGGACGTACTGTTGTACATCCGAAATATGTATAATAAAATGTAATTGATCAAAAGAACATCTATTTTATTAATACTTATATATATATATATATATATATATATATATATATATATATATATATATATATATATATATATATATATATATATATATATATATGTATGTATGTATGTATGTATGTATGTATGTATGTATGTATGTATGTATGTATGAATGTATGTATGTATGTACGGGCGAAGGCTTCAAGAACATAATCTTTGTCCATTCCCTTGTCGCTTTAAATTGGATTGCCTGGAGAACGTAACCTTAGTATGTAAGAAACTGTCTGATGATCATAGTACTGGTTAGGCAGAATCGCGTGGCGACTGTTGTCATTGAAATATGTATCACAGCCTAATTAATAAAGGATTTTAACATCTGAAACTACTTCGTATTCTCTCTCTCTCTCTCTCTCTCTCTCTCTCTCTCTCTCTCTCTCTCTCTCTCTCTCTCTCTCTCTCTCTCTCTCTCTCTCTCTATATATATATATATATATATATATATATATATATATATATATATAAATGTATTCAACGTTGAATTCTTGAATTCTCTATTAGTTGTTAAAACAATTAATCCAATGTTGCAGTCACAGAAAAAATAACTAATGAAATAATAGATTTATTTGATTAGTCTAGAATAAACCAAAGCACGATTTAGCATTTCTTGACTGCAGACAGACGTAGAATGCTTTAATACTGGGGCATAACATGACTGAAACTTATCCATAAGAAACATAAAAATAAACTCCATGGAGCTTGTAACTAAGTAAGAGAATGAAAAGAAAAATTCTGTAAAATAATCAGTCATATTATCTATTATCTATTCGTATCGAAATCAAAATGCATAGACATGCATGGCCGATAATATAGTTATATTAATTAGGTAATACGAAAACACAATCAAATCAGGGCTGACAATGAGTAGCATAAATATTCACCAACAAGAATCACTGCAAATGAGCAGCAGGCCAGAATATTTTTGGACATGCTTGTACAAACTGATAGAGAAATTAAGGCCATCTCTATACTTTATAATTTAGGATAGTATATCAGCAAATGATATCTGTTGATTATTATATTGATTTCTTTTCAGAATACTGTCGAGGAAGTTTTGTAAACTTATTTATTTATAAGGAAGAGAAACCTTGTTGGAAATTATTTTATCGTTAATTAAATAAGATACACCATATTATTTTCACTTCATATTAAATTAATTTATTTTAATTACGTTTCAAATATGATAGTTA
>OZ024745.1:67919352-67929352 GCA_964016885.1 Eledone cirrhosa
ATACAGAGAGCCGAAACAAATGTCGAAGCATTTAATCCGAAATCCGACGCTCTAACGACTCTGCCGTTTTATTTCTCTTTCTCTCTCTTTACCTACCTACCTACCTACCTACCTACTCCTCTCTATCTCTCTCTCGCTCTCGCTCTCTCTCTCTCTCTCTCCCTCTCTCTCTCTCTCTCTCTCTCTCTCTTTCTCTATCTATCTATCTATCTATCTATCTATCTATCTATCTATCTATCTATCTATATATCCACGTTTATGGAGAGGCAGACCGATGCCTCCCGACGGTGTCGTCGGACACTGGACGGAGGGCCCGGTGAAGTTGCTTGGGGTCTGGTTTGGACCGGACCTCCAGGTGGAAAAGAACTGGTACGAGGTTACGAACAAGGTGTTTGCTCTAACCCAGAAATGGGCCAAGTGTAAGCTATCCCTAAAAGGCCGGGCGGAGGTGGCGAACATTTACATAGCGTCCGTCACTTACTACCGCCTGACTGTCGTGCCTTGCCCTAAGGAAACACTCACCACCATGGAACGCATGCTCTTCCAATTTCTTTGGAAGAAGCGCCCTCCTATGGTGAGAAGATCCATCTGCTGCCAACAACCTTCGAAAGGAGGGCTGGGGATGCCGTGGTTGATGATGCGTAGGCACGCATTAAGGCTACGGCACCTACAGGTATTCCTCACTGGTCAACCGGTGTGGGCTGGTTCGTGAAACGAGCCTTTCCGAGACTCGTCTCGCTCACCGAGCTGCAGTCCTGGGTCAAGCAAAGATCCGGAAAACTGGGAAACTGGCACACTGAGTGTGCCCAGGCGCTCAGGGCTCTCTGGCAAGCTGGCCAGGCCATCGGTGGAGAATCCACCTCATCATTCTATAGAGGGCTGGTGGCTAGCAGGGGCGATGACACCCTTGGAGAGTCGCTGGACATGGAAGAGGACGAACTGGCCAGCCTGTTCGGTAGGACTTTCGGCCCGGGACCAATGGACAACTTCCAGAAGTCACTAGCCTGGCAGTGCTACCGGGGGGCTCTACCCGTTCGAGAGAGGCTCTACAGACACGGGCGCCCGGGCAGGGATCCCTCGAAAAAGATTTGCCCTAGATGCGTGCGTCACGAAGAAACCGTTGCGCACGCATTGGTGCAATGTCCGGGCGTGGCTGATCTGTGGGGCTACGCCGAACGACTGCTGTCGCGGGTGGCGCCGATTCGATTGACCGCCGAGTTCGTGATGACAATCAAGCCGCCTCCTCTCTTCACAAAGGAAGCAAAGGCGGTTTTTCTGTGCGTAATAGCCATGTTTAAAGAGGTTGTTTGGTGGACACGATTGAAAGGTCTGAGGTCAGGCAACTTCCTCTCTGGCCATAGTCTGGTCTACTTCTTCCGATATCACTTCGGAAGAAGGATAAGAATGGAGAGAGAGGTGCTTGGCCACAGGCAGTTTTATGAAAGGTGGGTGATGGTGGCGAGAATGGCTCGTGTAAATGGGCCTTCTCTGTATACCATCCTGTAGGTAAAGAAGTGAAGGAGAGGGGAGCACCTTCTCCATGTGCTCCCCGGGCAAATGATTGCACACTTTTTCGGGTGTGTGTGCAACCCCCATCACGTCCCCTCCCTTTTGAGGTTGTTTTCGATTATTTTCATTTTATACCCTTTTTACTCGATTTTATGTAAACTCCCCCTTTGTATTTGTCCCTTCTTTTTATGCCTTTATGGTAAATAAAGAAATATATCTATATATCCACGTTTACCTGTATGTAACTTTTCACAGCAAATGAACAAACCCGAGCAAGGCCGGGCTAAACTGCTAGTATATATATATACACAAAATCAATTACTCAAATTTTAAAAGAAGGGAAGAAGGAAGGAGAGGTAAATATCGAAAGAGTTTTTAGTGCAAATGTTTTTATTGTTTAATGCAATTTATGGTGGACATAATGTGTTACTCTAGTTTACGATAAATATCTACATATTTCCAATATGGAGCGTGAACAAAAGACTGGCAACCAGTGAGGAAAATTTCATTGATTTAAAAACCAAAATCTCAAACCCCAAACAAAATAAAAAAAGAAAAGAAAACGTATCCTTCTTCCCTCCACAGAGACACACACACACACAGAAACGCAGACACAGATACATATACTGACACATAGACACACAAAGAAATCAAGACAGATACAAGCATACACACATATACATACACGCACATACACATACAGATATTGAAACACAGGCAAAAATAGAAACACATATACACACATAGATACACAGACAAACACAGAAACAGAGGCAAAGATACAAACACACATACACACGCACTCATACACATACATACGCATAAATATACAACAGAGAGAGACACAGATACAAACACACACAGACACAGACGCACACACATACTGACAGACATATCGACACACACACTGACACACAAACATATATATACACTGACCTACACATATGCACACAAACAGACACACGTGCATATACAAAAAAATAATAAATTATTTGTATCAAAAACACTAAAATGCAATTGTTGATGTTTTGAATGAAATGAAGTTTTTGTTCAAAATCCGTACAATCAAAACCATACGATTCAACCCTTGAAACGCGGCCATATTTGATGGATAATAAATACTCTACACAGAATGACAACAATACCAACAGCAATAATAGCAACACAAAAACGAACCTCAAAGGACATTTTAAACAAGCAAACAACATTTGAATATCATTAAACGTTACAATAGTTATTTAGATAAATTTTCTATGGAAATCAGTCATTTTTCTATAATGATTTCCCGCCTAAACTATCACTTAATATAATTATAAGTTTCTAATGCATTTTTACTGAAATTGTATTTCAACAGAACAGTATCTTCACCACCATCACCACCACCACCATCATCACCACCATCACCACCACCACTACCATCATCACCACCATCACCACCACCACCACTACCACCATCACCACCATCACCACCACCACCACCACCACCACCACAACCAACACCACCATCACCACCACCACCACCACCACAATCAACACCACCATCACCACCACCACCACCATCACCACCACCACCACCACCATTACCATCATCACCACCATCACTACCACCACCACAACCACCACCACAACCACAACCAACACCACCATCACCACCACCACCACCACCACCACCACCACCAACACCACCATCACCACCACCACCACCACCACCACCATCACCACTACCACCACCGTTATCACCACCACTACCAACAGCAGCAGCAGCAGCAGCACCACCACCACCACCACCAGCACCACCACCACTACCAGCACCATCACCATCACCATCAGGACGACGACGACGACGCTTACGACGACGACCACCACCAAAACTCCCACCACCACTACCACCACCACTACTACCACCACCACTACCAAACCACCACCACCACCACCACTGCCACCTTTTCCCAACCACCACTGCATCCACCATCACCATCACCACCACCGTCACCAACAGCACAATTACACCCACTACCACAAACAACACTATTATTATTACTATTGAGAGAGGGTGCTTGCCCTGGTGGTCAGGGTGGCCGTGGTCTTTTGTGCGGTTTTCGCCACGAGTAACCCTCGGAGGTTTCCCCCCTATTGGGGAATTTTTCATTGTTTCAATTTTCATTTTTATTGTTTATATATATATATGTTTCTATGTCCTTTTTTTTCTTTTCTTATATAAATAATAAAAATATTTACACGCACAAAACCCACATCGTACCGTCCTGTGACGTCTGTAATGTTTTTCTTGATGTCAGCCCTTGTGGCCAATAAAGAACCAACCTGCTCAGACGTTTTGAACTGTCTGACAGGTATCGACTGGATCACCCGAATATGCCAATGTGGACATGGACAAACCGTATCGGGTCATCCAGATCGTATCTCGATAGGGTATTCTGCAGAGAACTAGATAAGGCTAGTATAATTTGTCCACAATTTAAAATAGTCGACTACACAGACCACAAATTTGTGATCTGTGAGATCGACATAGACAGACTTCATAGACAAGGGCCTGGTTACTGGAAGCTGAACGCGTCTTTCCCGGCGCGCAAAGCCTACAGAGACCGGATTAGCGCATTAGTTAAGCGGGCGTTGACGGGAGCGGTCGTCAACAACAGGTGGTGGTTCGCCCTGAAAAGGGCAATTAAAGTAGAGTCGATTAGGTTTAGCAAAGGAGTAGTGATAGAGGAAAATAGAGTAGAGGCAGAGCTAGTCAGAAAGCTAGAAGAGGCGTTTAGGACAGGCATCGCAACCGACGTGCTTGCGGCGAGATTGGCACTCGACCAATTCTTCAAAGCAAAACACGAAGGCTGCGTTGTCAGAGCTGGAGCGCGTGCTCTGAAACACCAGGGGACAAAAGCCGTCCAATGGGCCCGGGTGGTGGAGGCGCGACGTGGCAACAAAGCCACAATTCGGTCTTTGTCTGACCAAAACGGGTGCGTGATGCTCGAACCCGAGCGGATGTGTGAAGCTTTTCAGCAGCACTTTGCTAAACTGTTCGGGAGCGGCGGCGGCCCGGATCGGGGCATGGACTTCAGTGCATACCTCGACGGACTGCCTCGGCTCTCGACGACCGCAGCACAGTGTTGCGAAAAGCCAATAACAGCCGGTGAAATACGGGAAGCGATGGCTAACTGCACAAGGGGTAAATCGCCAGGTTTGGATGGTCTGCCCTACGAGCTTTATGCATTTATGCCAGACTTGTTCGGTGATCTCTTGGCAGACGTCTACTGCAACTGGCAGCAGAACGGGAGCATTCCCAGTTTTGTGAGCCGGGGAGCAGTGGCGCTGCTGAGAAAAGACCCGAACAAGGGGGATGTTATCGATAATTTCAGGCCCATAACCCTGCTAAACGCAGAGTTCAAGATTTTGGCCAAGGTGTTAGCAACGAGGTTGGCGCTTGTCGTCAAGGGTCTGGTGGGAGAGGTGCAGACATGCGCAATTCCAGACAGATCCATACACGACAACCTCCACCTCATGCGATACATCATAGAGAGGGTGGTTAAGGAACCTGGCACGAGTGGGGCCCTGATCAACTTGGATCAATCCAAAGCATTCGATAGGGTCGACCATCGGTACCTGGCGGCGGTCCTCGAGGTAGCCGGTTTCGGGTCCGTTTTCAGGGGTTGGATCGCAGCAATGTACAGCGACATCTGCTCAGTTGTGAGGGTGAACGGTCACCTGTCACCGCCGTTCAGCATCATGCGCTCAGTCCATCAGGGTTGTCCGCTCTCGTCCCTCTTGTACGTATTGGCTCTCGAGCCGTTACTGCACAAACTGGAGGCGATGAGGGGCGTCCTACGCGAACTAGGATGCGGGAAATCCGAGTCGGCTTACGCTGACGACGTCACCGTGGTGGTGTCGAGCACCAGACACGTCCAGATGCTCGGCACCGCTCTCAAGGAATACGAAGCGGTGACAGGAGCAAAGATAAACCAGGAAAAGTCGGTGGGCTTGCAGCTCGGCACCTGGAGAGGCAAGTCCATGCCGTCCGACAGCGTCGTGGGGCGTTGGACGGACGGACCGGTTAAATTGCTCGGGGTCTGGTTTGGACCGGACCTCCAGATGGAGAAAAACTGGAACGAGGTGACGAGCAGGGTGGCCTCCCTCACCCAGAAATGGGTCGAGAGGAAGCTGTCCCTGAAAGGCCGGGCGGAGGTGGCGAATGCGTACATCGCATCCGTCATCTGCTACCGCCTCACCGTCGTCCCTTGCTCCAGCCCAACTCTCACCAAAATGGAGCGCCTCCTCTTCCGCTTTTTGTGGAAGGGACGCGCTCCCATGGTCAGACGATCCATCTGCTGTCAACACCCGTTGCGTGGAGGACTGGGCATGCCATGGCTGATGATACGCAAACATGCACTGAGGCTGCGACATCTCTGGTGCTTCCTTGATGGTGAACAGGTGTGGTCGCCGTTCGCCAGGCACGTTTTCCCACAGCTCGTCTCCTTGACGGAGCTGCAGTCCTCGGTCAGAAAAAGACCGAGGGATAGCGCTTGGAAACTGGAATGTCTCTAGGCGCTCACTGCCCTCTGTCAGCTGGACACCAGTATCGGTGGAACATCCACCTCGGCGTTCTATAGAGGACTAGTGGAGGGGAAGAGCGACGACATTCTCGGAGAGATCCTGGGCGTCGAAGAAGATCAGCTGTTTGCTCTCTTCCGGAGAACTTTCAGCCCGGGGCCTATGGATAACTTCCAAAAATCCATGGCCTGGCAGTGCTACCGGAGAGCGCTGCCGGTTCGAGATAAGCTCTACAGGCATGGAAGTGCCGTCAACCGAGCCTGTCCGAGATGCGCGCAGATCGACGAAACCGTCGTGCACGCACTCGTTCAGTACCCGAGCATTGCTGACTTGTGGAGCTATGTTGAACAGTTGCTGTCGCGTGTGGGACTGATCCGGTTGTCGACTGAGTCCATTGTGCAGATGGCCTCGCCGTCTTCCTTCTAGGAGGAAGGGCAGGCGGTTTTCATCTGCCTGGTGGCCATGGCGAAAGAGATTGTGTGGTGGACAAGGTTAAAAGGGTTAAAGACAGACACTTTCCTCTTCGGCGAATCCCTAATTAACTTTTTCAAGTTTCACTTGAAGAGGAAAATCATGGTGGAGAGGCAAGTGCTGCCTTCTAGCAAGTTTGTTGAAAGGTGGGTGAATGTAGCGAGAATGGTCCGTGAATATACGTCTGTAGTTTGAGAAATGGAAAAATTGAGAGAGAGCGCTTGCCCTGGTGGTCAGGGTGGCCGTGGTCTTTTGTGTGGTTTTCGCCACGAGTAACCCTCGGAGGTTTCCCCCCTATTGGGGAATTTTTCATTGTTTCAATTTTCATTTTTATTGTTTATATATATATATATATGTTTCTATGTCCTTTTTTTTCTTTTCTTATATAAATAATAAAAATATTTACACGCACAAAACCCACATCGTACCGTCCTGTGCCGTCTGTAATGTTTTTCTTGATGTCAGCCCTTGTGGTCAATAAAGAAATCATTATTATTATTATTAAATAAAGAAATCATTATTATTATTATTATTTGTCATCGTCGTCGTCGTCGTCGTAGTAGTAGTAGTAGTAGTAGTAAAATGAATTATTGACATGGGAGTTCAATTTTTAATCGTGCAGTATTTGCTAAGCCTGTAACGATTGAATGGTTCCTGTTTACAAAAGAGGAGCAAGAGAGAAAAGCGAAGATAAACAAATAATGAGGGAAGAAAGAAAGAAAGCAAGAAAGAAAGAAAAGAGAGAAAGAAAAGAAAGAAAGAAAGAAAGAAAGAAAGAAAGAAAGAAAGAAAGAAAGAAAGAAAGAAAGAAAGAAAGAAAGAAAGAAAGAAAGGAAAATAGGAAAATCAATAATGCAAAAAAAAGTAAACAAACAAATAAAAAAACTAAACAATTTCTACAAAAAGCAGATTTGGTTATGGCAAACAACACGGACATTTTCCTCTCTGATTTGTTCGTCAGAAAAACTAAGATCACAAACTATGTGTCTCCTTCAGAATGATAGATTCTTTATTGGGTTCCACTTCGAGATCTAAATATTTAGATACTAAAGGAATGGAGTTACTAGCTAACTGAGGTTTCAGTAGATGAAAAGCTCGTAGTAAGCCTGGGTCACATCTGAAACATTTCATCTGGTAATTGACTGAGATCAGATATAAAATGTAGGTCAGGTCTACCTAAACTGGTAATATTTTCAACTGGTAATGTGTCTAGATAAGATATGAACAACAAAACAAAACAAAATAAAACAAAACAAACAAGCAAACTGGTGATAAACTCAGGACAGATGTGAAATTTAGATTCACTTCAATTGGTAATAGGTCAAGGCCTGATGTGAAATGTATGTTCCCCCAGCTAGTAATTGGCCCAGGCTGGATGTGAAATATAGACCCCCTTTTACTGATAGTTATATTAGGCCAGATGTGAAATGTAGGCTCAGAACAGATGTAAAATGTAGGCCGTATTTCAAAAGAGGATAAGTCCTGGCCTGATGTAAAATGTAGTTCTTTCCCATAAAATGGTTATAAACTCAGGCCAGATGTATAGCATAGGCGCTATTTCATCAGGTAATATGCTTAGTCCTGATCTGAAATGTAGGCCCCTCAAAACTGGCAATAGGTTCAGGACAGATGTAAAATGTAGGCTTTATTTCAACTGGTAATAGACCTAGGCTAGATGTCAAAAGGTGGGCCGCCTCTCCCAATTACTAATAGACCTAGGCTAGATGTGAAATGTTGCCCCCTTCCCCCAAGAAAATTGCAATAAACACAGACCAGATTTGAATTATAGGCACTTTTAAACCTGCCCATTAAGCATTTTAGCGAATACGTATGATCTATGTATGGGTTGGTGTTAAACCCATACAATAACATGTATTTATCAGTGTTAAATAGACAGGATTTATGTATGGATTATGTGAATGTACATATGTTCAAGGGTTTGATGGGTTTGCATGTAACAAAGCAGAACTAGAATTAGTGTGAGTAGGACCCTTCAAAATGGTAGGATATTGTTTTCCTCGAGTCAGTTTTTTTACAAGGTCCACTCCCACTTAAATTGTCCCAGAAGACTTGGATCAGCTCTGGTTACAGGCGCCCACGTCCTTAAATGCTTCTCTTTACCTAAGGAGAGTTTCAGTCATGAAATTGCGTATGTATGTATGTATGTATGTATGTATGTATGTATGTATGTATGTATGTATGTATGTATGTATGTAGTTTGGTAAATATCATCTTGGTTAAGAGAGTGGGACTGGCTTTGTGCAGTGCCTTTGCTCACTATAAAAGCTTCACAGCACAGGAATTGCTTTATATCTGGAGATCTCTCTGCACTTGTCGTCACATGGTACCATGGGCCCAGCACTATGTATCAATAATTGTCACAAGTGTAGTGTTTGTACCAGAGTTTTCAAGTCGCTGGCTGGACTAAGAAGTCACACTCGTTCAGCGCATCGGTAGGGGTTCTCCTACATGGATATAAAGTAGTGGCCGTACTCGAAAACGAGTTGGCAGCCACCATGTATGTATGTTGGTCGGGTCGTTGGCGACTAAACTGGCAACCCCACCAAGGTTTCTTGGTGAGGAGGGTGACTTTGGACATCCTGCAGGACTAAAAACAAAACCTGTCAAAGAGCAAAGGAGCTGTTAAGAGTCAATGGCCATCCAAAATCACCGGTAGAGATGACCCCTTAGCCTTTGTCAAGGCAGAATTCTAGGAGAAGGAAAACTCTGATATAACACCTGCAACCCTGATGGTATCCAATGATGTTGACTTGTTCTTCTTTTTGGTAAATATCATCTTGGTTAAGAGAGTGGGACTGGCTTTGTGCAGTGCCTTTGCTCACTATAAAACCTTCACGGCACAGGCATTGCTTTATATCTGGAGATCTCTCTGCCCTTGTCGTCACATGGTACCATAGGCCCAGCACTATGTGTCAATAATTGTCACAAGTGTAGTGTTTGTACCAGAGTTTTCAAGAAGCTGGCTGGACTAAGAAGTCACACTCGTTCAGCGCATTCTCCTACATGGCTATAAAGTAGTGGCCGTACTCGAAAACGAGTTGGCAGCCACCATGTATGTATGTATGTATATATGTATGTATGTATGTATGTATGTATGTATGTTTTTCTGGTTTTATAATTTCACAAAGTTTTGCCAATAGAGAGAGAATCGGTTTCTAACATAGACACAAGACTCTCTCATTGGAATTTACACAACATCAACTAGGTAGATATGGATGTTATTGTATGTGTGGATGTGTATGTTTTGAGTTGTATGTGTGCATGTGTATATGCTTTGTATCTCTACATGTGTATATGCAGTTATTAGATGCAACATTTTTGGAATATTTTACATATTTTTACTGTTCCATTAATGGATTGTACTTGTAATTTCCTAACTAGTTGTGTTCTTTCTGTTCCTGTGAAGCCTAGCTTCTCAAGATTTGTATTGAGGCAG
>OZ024745.1:67939352-67946852 GCA_964016885.1 Eledone cirrhosa
TATCTTTTTAAATGACAGACTCTCTCAATGGAAATGTAATAAACATTCCAAGATATCCGAAACCTGGTTGGTATCTTTTTAATGGTTACATAAAACTATTTCATGTATTCGTGGATCTCTTAGTTCGGATAAAGAGATATATTTTAAAAAAAATTTTTTATTTTGAGAAATTTTTTGGAAGGACATTTACATTTTCATTTATTTAGCTTTAGCAAATAAAAAAAAGACCCGAATAAAAAAAAAAGAAAAAAGTATTGTGTACATCCAAACATATTTTTCTCTTAGCCTCTCTCTAGTTCTAAAACTAGAAAATCTGAAAAATGCTTGTTTTTTTTTTTCGTTTCAAATATGTGTCTCAAAATGTTGTTATATATACTTTTAATATCTAATCTATATAGAAACTGTTTTTGCATGTTGTAAATCATTAGTATACCAATGGATTGTCAATGAATTAGGTTACATTTAAATATCTATTGTTTAAATCGGTTATATGGTATGGCTCCGAAACTCCTGATGGAATCGTAGGGGCATCGTATTGACATATGGCGTTTCTTGGGCATTTTAAGCCTATATATATATAGGAAAAGGTTTAACCCCGACAGCAGAGCTCAAGCCGTTTCGACGGCTATTTCTGGAGTCCAGAAATAGCCGTCGGGGTTAAACATTTTCCTATTACCCACTCTACTACCCTAAGTATTGAGTACTCTGGTGCGTTATCGTCCATCTGGTTCCTTGCCACACTTCCTTCGTTATATATATATATATATATATATATATATATCAATTCTAATATATATATATATATAATATATATACAGGCTTAAAATGCTCAAGAAATTTAATTGTGCATAGTCAAACCTGCCAAGCTCGAAACACCCAAACGGTGAGTACCATGAAAAAAAGTGCCCCCAAAACGGGGAGAAACGAGGCAAACTGGGGAGATTTTACATAATGAAAGCTATACCCATTTTCACAAGAGAAGACATCTCTCACCCACCTCAAAGTTGGTGGGAGATGTCTTCGTCGGGTGGGGAGAGTTGACAGGTCTGCTTAAATCATAAGCATAACCGATTAAAAATACAACAGAAATATAAAAAGAATACTCAAACAACACAACACCAATATTACAGTCACAGATAGTGTGAGAGAACGCTCATTGGTGCCCAGAACCCCAGGTGCAAGCCGCCACGTGGTTCCAGTGGAGAAACGGATTGGAGAAACGTTGCACCAGAGGATGGTGAGGGTGACGTGTTGAAATAGACATTCCAGCTGATGGGGGTTCACATTATCGAGTGACCAATTCCGCCCCGATAACATTGAGTAAGGATATGATAAGGGGATCAAGAACGCCGAAAGTCACCAGTGCTACAGGTTCAACGACAACCTGGATTTTTGGGATGGATTGATCCAACACATATATTTTATTAACTCGATGGCGGTGGAATAAGAGAAACGTTTTAATAATTGTATCTACATTAGGCACAATGCCAGCAATTTTTTAGGGGAGGGGAAAGTAGATTAAATCGATCCCAGTGCGTTACTGGTACTTTATCTTATCGACCCCGTAAGGATGAAAAGCAAAGCGGGATTTGAACTCAGAGCGTAAAGGGCCGTAACCCTATACCTCAAAGCATATTGTCCGACCCTCTACAGATAATGCCAATCCGCTGTCCTTTGTTTTAATAATGAGTTTAATGCCATGCAGGATTTTGTTTACATTATCCCTGTCATGAGTTCAAAGTCCACTGGGGACTGTCATATATTTTGGTAATTCTATATATTGGAAATTGACAAGAGATAAATCATCAGATATTACTGTTTGTGAAACATTAAGTAGATTAAGTATGTAGAATTAAACTGTTCACTGGCAAAATGTTATTAATATTGGACATATAATTGTTATTTTCTTTTTAGATTTCCCGTGAGGGAAGCAAAGGTTTCCCATATCAAATTTCATTAATTATTTCTTCTTCTTCTTCTTCTTCTTCTTCTTCTTGGGAGGGTCGAGGAAAATGGAATCAATCAAGTTCCTCACAATGTTTCTCTTAGGATGTAATACTGGTAAGATGGGCCTCTCATTATTTTGTCCGTACTGTCCGTGAGTGGCTTGAAGTCCAATTTCTAGGATGCTGGCTGAATCCTGTCGAGGTTCACATGAATGGACAGCAAGAAGCCCTGACTTAACGCCATGCGATTTATTTTTGTAGGGGTCGGCGAAGGAAGACGTTTATAGCTCAAAACCAAAAACTCAATTGGAGGAATGCATTTGTCATGTACTGACCAACATACCGCCTGAGTTCCTGATAAAGTCAGTCGAGGATATACCCAGACAATTACAAACACTCATGGACAACGTTGGTTGCTATGTAGAATGTTAACACTGTACCGTACTTCTACCATTATACTGTTCAAAATGAAACAGGTTTTCTGAAAATTGACAAATAATTAATATATTTATTACCAATTTTAAATAGGGATTTTTCCCACCCTCCCTGTATTGATTGTGGCTATCTACTAGTGCAGTCAAATGTTGATGACTATGAAACCAATATACTCGTTCCCAGGTGATACCCTCACAGGTATACACAGATGTCAGGTTTTAACAAGCAATGAAGTCGTTCTTATTTAACTTGCAAATTTGTCAAGATTTAATTAGATTTCATTGTTTCTATGTATTAGTTCGGTAAAGGATATAATCAATAACACCAGCAGCAATAGCAACAGCAGTAACAACAGCAGTAGCAACAGCAGTAGCAACAGCAGTAGCAACAGCAGCGGCAGCGGCAGTGTAATGGTGGTGGCGGGGAACACACCAATTGTGGCTTCATAAACGCTTTATGGATCAAAGAAACAGAAAATTTAGCTGAGAAGAATGAACCATCCTTGTCGTTGCCGTTATCATCATCACTACCGAACTACCATCACCATCATCATCATCATCATCATCATCATCATCATCATCATCATCATCATCATCATCATCATCATCACCACCACCACCACCAGCACCAGCACCACCACCATTGCTGGCCTTGTGCCAATGTTAGAAAGTATTATTATTTGGAGTTAGGGTGGTAGATTGGCAGAATCAGTAGAGCGCCAAACAAATTCTTTCGTGATACTTGTTTCGTCTCTTTACACTATGAGCTAGCATATAGTCGAGATGAGTTTTGCCTTCATCCTTTCGGGATCGATAAATAAAGTACCAGTCAAGTACTGGGATCGATTTAATTGACGGTTCCTCTTGTGCCTAAATCAGAAACCATTGACTGCAAATCGTTAGAACACCAGATAGTATGCTTCGCAGTATTAGTTTCAGCTTTCTGCACCCTGTGTTCAATTCCCGCTGAAATTAACTTTGCCTTTCATCTTTTAGAGGTCGATAAATAAAGTACCAACCGAATACTGACGTTAATTCTCCCCCTTTCTCTGGAAGTAATCATCTGTGCACATGACACCTCGTGTATGACTACGGTGCTCCTACAACTCCATCAGGAAATCAGAGCCCATGCATTGATGGATGGATGTATTTTGAATGTAACCCACTTAGTTTCATTTTCACAAGCGCGGTTAAAATTCTATGTCTATTACAAAAAGGTCTTTCTTAGATTTCAGAAATGGGGTTGTTTATCTCAATGATCGTTTAGAAAGATTCTTGATCAGATATATTCTAACGTAGATATGTTGCTGAAATTGCATTAGAATATCTCTTGATTCAGACAGGCATACGTATATACATGTGTTTTAAAAGAAATGATGTAGATTTATATGAAACTAAGAAACCGCTATCAATTAGATAAAACAAAAATAGATAAATAAATAGAAGAAATTAATCTGTCAAAAGTAATTGAATAAGTAAACTGTCAAAATTAATTCAAGAAGAAATGTGGAAACGAATGGAATTTTTTAAATCCAACAAATCTTTCGTATTTCTTTATATATTCAACCAATAATCTTTTTTGTTTGTTTATCATTCAATATAAAATTTCATTTGATTTCTTTTCTTCCGTTTTGTATTACATAAAACTATTTCCTTCCACATTTATCTACACAAACCTCTTATCTTATCACACGGTATTGATCCTCGGGTTTTGATTATCAGAGAAAACTATCTTCACAGTTTGAGTTTTGTTGGTTTCACAAGAAACGTATTTTAACGAAAGTAATTGAGTTGACTCGGTTGACAAGTGAGAAAAGATGGATCGAAAATTATCAGAATATCAGAAAAATAGTAATTTTTTATGGTAAAGTGTATATGTAAATGGATAAAATTAATGAAGAAAACGTATTCATTTCTTCGTTTGCATTGTATATAACTAACATTGATTAACATAAGAACCACACAGTATTTTTAACACTAGTTTTGTATAAAAACATATACATTCAAACAAATTTTCGCTGTATTGTGAAAAACACATACCTGTCACCTTTTCCTTATTACCTTTATTAATTTCATTTTCAATGTTTCAAATTATCTTAATCAGAATTGATCAACGAGACATGAAATTCTATATTGCTTGATTTCAAATACTATTATTTATGATAAATGTTTTCTCCCACGTTTGGTTTATTTGACATAAAATAAAGGATATTATAATATATTTATGAACTGAATTGTAATTGCTGATTAATAATTAATAATTATCAGAAAATTAACGCGAGATGGACTGACCACGAAGTTTAATTTATTGTGGTAGCATATGGAATAAGTTTACCCAACAACTAAATATAATAAACATAAAAATTATTAATCAGTTGACTCACTCTAGGAGGAAAGAATAACAGTAATATCAAATCTACCATTATTACGTGGTGGATTGGCAGTATCGGTAGAGAGTCGGACACCATGCTTTGAAGCATAGAGTTACGTCCCTTTATGATCTGAGTTCAAATCCCGCCGAGGTTAATTTTGCCTTTTATCCTTACGGGGTCGATAAAATAAAGTACCAGTAATGTACTGGGTAATTGCTGGCCTTGTGCCTAAAATAGAAACAATTATTACAGTCATTTCAGGATCAATGGAATAAATAATAAATCACAGATTAAGGAGCCCCCACGAGGTGATGTGGCTGTTGAAACGTGTATCGCTTTCCATTGACCGCGAAACATTTCCCCACCCCGCCCCAGGCATAGAGCCTATCATCCATCCCTTTCTTACGTGTCCTAATAGTCCTTGCTCCCCCCCCTTTCCTCTCATTTATGCCATTTATAGCCCTTTTATCTACTTTCCTACACAGCCAGATCTGCCCTTCTTTACCCCCTATCCGCCCTGTTCGTTGCTTGGTTTTGGTTTTATCTTTTTTTTTCACATTTCCATCAATATTTGTAATGTATACAACTGTAAATATGTTGGTTTGTAATAGGTTTTTATTTATCTGATTAATACAATGAATATGATTAAAAAAACCCCCAACTAATCTCATTATAAGAAGCTATAAATAAAACACAGTGATTAATAATGAATTAATAAACATATAAATCCATTTCTCTCATAGTTACTCAGCTATAGGTGAAAAAGGGAAAAGTAGTCATTTAGTGAGTGGTTTCGTTAAATCGACGGGAGATATCACTATTTACTTGCATACTCCCGGGTCTCGAATAATCTTCCACCCTCAACTTATTAATTTTTCAGATTTTTTCCACCCCCGCCGTTTATCAAATTTTGATAATCTATCTCCAGAGAAATTTTGGTTAAAAAAAAAAAAAATCAACGGAGACGACCTAGAAAAATTACAGATTTTCACCCCCCCGCTTATTCCACCTCTACTTATTGTAACCCCCTATTATTTGGGACCCGAGAGTATATATGTTGAACAATGAAAACAAAAGTTTAATGTTTAATCAGTTCATTGTTTTACGATCGTTTCAGATGGTTGATTGATCATGATAAATGGGAATCGAACCAACGATCGTATGCCCACCACCCTAATCATTAGACCCCTCACGCAGCATGGCCGACGTAATCAAGACGTTAATTTCTTAATCATTAGGTTCCGGGTTCTTAGACAAACGTCATTTATCATTGCCTCAGGTCGATCCGAGCTTTGTGAGTGAAATTGGGTAGACAGAAACTGTTTGGAAGCCCACCTAATGTACAGTAGATGTAATTTAAAGTCCCAGTCTTGTCATACACATACACTGAGTTATGCTGAATTCCTTGATAATTACTTTAAGGGTACACGTGTCTGTAGAATGCTCAGCCACGTACACGTTAATCTTTGGAGCAGGTTGTTTCTTTGATCAAACAATGGTAACACTCATCACCTAACCACTAGACCTTCACGTTGTCGCATTACTATTGTTTAAAATTAATATTTTAAAATAGTTTTACACACACATACATGCATATATGCACACATGCATACACGCATACATGTATACATGTAGGCATGGATCCATCTACCCACTTTCCCATTCATACGTGTACATATTAATGTATTTAACATGCATGCATGAATACAAACAGTACATACACATATACATACATACATACACAAACGCACACACACACACACACACACAAATATATATATATATATATACGTGTATGTGTGAGTGCGCATACATATACACATGTATGAAAACAGAAAGGCGTAGACACATACACATCATCCAAGATGTAAGAATTCTCCCATTGCCACTCTCAACAAATATATCTTTATTTCTCAGTTGTTTGTGTCTTCACCAATTTCAGGTTCCCTATAATTTAATTCATACGAGGAAATTACTGTTTGACCTCATAGAGAGGTGTCATGTTGTGTTAACAATTAATAAGGTAAAGACAAGTTATACCTTACTGTATAACAAAAGAAAAACACGTCAATGATAAAGACAACATACAGGTGCGATGGAAGAATTCGATATTTGCAGATAACCTTAGGGATATAATAATAGTTGACAATATTAGAAGTTTTGATGTTGAGTGAATAATGGGATTATCATATGGTTCATTAGAGGGTGGTATTAAAGGAATTTACGCAGAAAATTAGTAGTTCAGTGTTGAAATGAACTCTGGTAAAAAGGTCGCAACTATGCCAGAATCTAAAAGCTTCGCAATCAGCCGTTGTATGACATTGTGTTAAAAGGAAGAACAAAGCGACCCTTATAAATCTAATCAAATGATGTAAAGAGATAGGTCGGGTGAGATAACAACACAATGTGTATTCATGAGTGGTTTAAATGAACGGTGTTTAAATGAACGGTGTTTAAATGAACAGCGTAGCAACATCGCAACACAAGAGGTTGATTCAGTCTAATGGGAAAGGATTTGTAAAGAGCGGTTAAAAAGACTATTGAAGTAGAATGAATAACAAGGGGTTAAAATGGTATCGTTATTGCAGTTGAATCTCATTTAGGATATATATATATATAGCTGTAGAATGAATAACGGGTGGGTAATTCGGTATTGCTAGTGCGCTTGAATCTCATCTAGGCTATATATATATATATATATATATATATATATATATATATATATATATATAATAGAAAAACAATTAT
>OZ024745.1:67961852-67979352 GCA_964016885.1 Eledone cirrhosa
GCTTGCAGGAGTCTGCAATATAATGGTTTTTGACGACAGAACATAGGATTTCCTTCTTCAGCAAGTCTTTCGTTCTTAGCCTGAGCGGGCATGTTGTAGCTTTAAATTTCGTCACAGACACGTGGTTTTCTCCAAGGGAGGTAACCCCCGCTTAGGCGGTGAATTCCAATTTGAGTTAAAGGAATGAATCCCTTTAGACAAACCGAATTAAGCACTCAACCAGAAGTTATCAAACAAACATAAACAATTAATCAATCAATAGAATCATCTAATTAAATTAATCAGTTAATCGTTAATTCTAGGAGTAAATACAAATTTTAGTACAGCATTAACGAAGCTTTAGAACACGGCCAAGCTAACGAATGCAGAATCGGTCTGTAGCTTTAGCACTCGGATGGGGAAAAGAACCCCAGAGTAATAACAATACGTTCAGACAGCTTAGCAAATAATATATAGCGGTCGGCAATATATATATATATATATATATATAAAAAGAGATGAAATCGAAAATGCAACTGGAGTCTTATTTAAAAAAAAAATATATATATTTATTTGGTTCCTTTACCGGTTTCGCAGTTCTTCTGCTTTTCAAAAGGTGAGTTGAGATGGAGGGTCTTATTTAAAAAAAAATAAGACTCCAGTTGCATTTTCGATTTCATCTCTTTTTCTTTATACTTTCACTCGTGTAGGACACCTCGGTTATTTTTCAATTTGTAAAAATAACCTCACTTTCTAATATATATATATATATATATATCGTTTCTGAATTTGTTTAGCAAGATTCTTTATCTGAAAACGTGTGTTGAAACAGATATTGTTATACTTTGGGAGGGTCATGTTGCCAATAAGAAACACACGTATATTAATATACAATATATTAATAAATGGAAACTATATTTATAAAACCATAGTTATTTATTATATATATTTCAAGGGCAACCAAGGCAAATTATGGTGCGCTTTCATCAGATAAAATACAAATTTGTTTTATAAATAAATATTGACATACCCGCATAGAGACAACCTTAACGGTTGAGGTTATATCTTAATATATTGAATATTTACTCCACTAAACTGTTGAGTGCTTTATATCAGTTATAAAATGTTAAAGCTTGTTGAATCCCAACAAATTAAATATAACCTTTGCATATATATATATATAGATAAGTTTATCCCGGATTAAATCGGGGGCAACCACAGTAAGTAAGGTATTCAATACAAAGCAGAGTATAAATATTTAATACAGAAAAGGCTTCTACATGGCTAGAACTGCTTCATTCGGGAGAAATCATCATGAGAAACCATCAGGGCTTCCTGATGATTTCTCCCGAATGAAACAGTTCTAGCCCCGTAGAAGCCTTTTCTATATTATATATATATATATAACGAAGGAAGTGTGGTAAGGAACCAAGTGGACCATAACGCACCAGAGTACTCGATACTTAGGGTAGTAGAGTGGGTAATAGGAAAATGTTCAAGACCTCGACGGCAGAGCCAGAAATAGTAGTCGAAACGGCTTGAGCTCTGCCGTCGGGGTCTTGAACATTTTCCTATATATATATATATATATATATATATATATATAATAGTAGAACACTTGAGGGCTATATCCGTAATAGTAGAGCACTCAGTCCATAGGACGAGTTTGGTAGAAATAGTTCCACAGCAGTTAGTTCAACATACCGAGAACAAATGTTTCACCTTAAGCGGATCTTCAGACCGAGCTGAAGATTCGCTTAAGGTGAAACATTTGTTCTCGGTATGGTGAACTAACTGTTGTGGAACTGCTTATATATGATGTGAGAAAAACCACAGACCCTCCATCTCAACTCTACTTTTGAAAAGTAGAAGAACTGCGAAACCGGTAAAGGAACCAAATAAATATATATATATATTTAAAAAAAAAAAGACTCCAGTTGCATTTTCTATTTCATCTTTTTTCCTTATACTTTCAATCGTGTAGGACACCTCGGTTATTTTTCATTTTGTAAAAAAACCCCTCACTTTCTAATATATATACCGTCGGTCAGTCAATGGCAACATTGAGGACCGAGTAAGTTAGATCGCAGATATAAAAGACAGCGAGAAGCGAAAACCAACCAAACAGTGAGTGTGTTCTGTTATTAATTCTGGCAATATTACGCAAATATGACCCTCCCCAAGTATAACAATATATATATATATATATATAGTGACGAAACATAAGTCAATTGCATGAACTCATAATCTTTTATTTACTGCTATATATATTTCGATGATAGCCATTGAATGGCTATGACCTCATCAGGCAGTTAGTCAGTTCTTAGATATGCCAGCTCTGTGTTTATAGTGTTGATGGTATCAGAGCCTTGGGACATATGAGCTTGTTAGGAATAATTTAATGTTGTCAGCAGGAATAGTCTTGATTCTCATTGGTCAGTTTGTAGATGCTAGTACGGTTGGTATTTGACCTCAAAGAGGCAGGTGGTGTTGTAAAGTTCAAACCGTCAGGCAAGATGACAATAGTTCCATATGACTGATTTTCACAAAAAAACATTCCTGGTCAGATATATATTCAATTAAGGTTAATAGTATGAAATAGATACTACAGGTCATTCTTAAATTGAGGAATTTATGTGGAGTGGTGCTACTGAAATTTATGGTTAGAGTAGAAAATTTACAAATAAAAAGACTTATGTAGGTTGGCTTGCACGTACACTCACACCCACCTCCACAGACACACACACACATCCACACATACAAAATGTGGGGTGGTAATACTTAAAATAATGGTTAGAGTCCAATACTTAGATAGTTTAGAAAATTTATAAATAAATATATATATATATATACACTTAGACACATGCACACACACACACACACACACACACACACACACACACACACACACACACACACACACACACACACACACATATATATATATATATATACACATATACACACTCATACACATACATATATATATACATTATATCCATAAGGTTTCTCACTGTTGCTACTTTAAATCCTCGCCCCAGATTCATAAATGAAAAACTGCGTGTAAATTAAAGGCCACCATAAACAGTAAGATACCACTATACCTATGGTACAGAATGTTTGACCTGCGTATCATACCAGTAATACAATAGGGAACAGCGAGATAGGGAACTGACGCTTAGAACAACATACATAAAATATAGAAGCATGCATGTTAGGATTCATTAAAATTGACAAAAAAACCCATAAATAAACAAATAAATAAATAAAACAATGGATGTAGCTATGCAAAGATCACAGATCCGTAACTATGGCCATGTGGTTAGAATGTCCCAGGAAAGAATCGCTGGACAGATTTTACGGGCAAAAATCACCAACTGACAGGAGACCCAGGGGTAGACCCCCGATGAAGATGGTTGGATAACATCCATGAGCTTGGCTGGTCACGCTTGGCTGGTCCAGCAGGATCAGTTAGAGACGATTGCTTCTGACAAGACCTGCTGGAAGGAGTGTTTGAGGGGACCCCCCCCCCCCCCCCCCCCCCTCACGACCTTCTCGGACATAAGTGGAAGAAGAAGAAGAAGAAAGAAGAAGAAGCAGAAGAAGAAGAAGAAGAAGAAGAAGAAGAAGAAGAAGAAGAAGAAGAAAGAAGCAGAAGAAGAAAGAAGAAGAAGAAGAAGAAGAAGAAGAAGAAGAAAGAAGAAAGAAGCAGAAGAAGAAAGAAGAAGAAGAAGAAGAAGAAGAAGAAGAAAGAAGAAGAAGAAAGAAGAAAGAAGAAAGAAGAAGAAGAAGAAGAAGAAGAAGAAAAAGAAGAAGAAGCAGAAGAAGAAATAATAAGAAGAAGAAGAAGCAGAAGAAGAAAGAAGAAGAAGAAGAAGCAGAAGCAGAAAGAAGAAGAAGAAGAAGAAGCAGAAGAAGAAAGAAGAAGAAGAAGAAGAAGAAGAAGAAGAAGAAGAAGAAGAAGAAGAAGAAGAAGCAGAAGAAGAAGAAGAAGAAGAAGAAGCAGAAGAAGAAGAAGAAGAAGAAGAAGAAGAAGAAGAAGAAGCAGAAGAAGAAAGAAGAAGGAGAAGAAGAAGAAGAAAGAAGAAGAAGAAGAAGAAGAAGAAGAAGAAGAAGAAGCAGAAGAAGAAAGAAGAAGAAGAAGAAAGAAAAAGAAGGAGAAGAAAGAAGAAGAAGAAGAAGAAGAAGAAGAAGAAGAAGAAGAAGAAGAAGATATAGATATGCGAATAAAATAGAAGACATTATAAATCATATTAAGAAGAAAAAATAGAAGTGGACTGGAAAAGTGGCAAGTATAAATGACAATAAATAGACAGAGCTATGTGGAGCATGGAAACTGAGATAGGTTGATATAGACGAGGAGGAGATAAAGAGATGGAATTTGTATGTATGAACACTATATGGATGAACGTGGTACAGGATAGGAGCAATTGGTAATACTTAAGGGAGGCCTTCATCTTGCAGTGAGCAGATAATAGCTGAGAATGATGATGACGATGATATTCTAATTTATTATTACTATTATTTATTTGGCGGTGGATTGGCAGTATCGGTAGAGAGTCGGACGCCATGCTTTCCAGCATAGTTACGTCCCTTTACGATCTGAGTTCAAATCCCGCCGAGGTTGACTTTGCCTTTCATCCTTACGGGGTCGATAAAATAAAGTACCAGTAATGCACTGGTTAATTGCTGGCCTTGTGCCTAAAGTAGAAACAATTATTACTATTATTTATTACTATATTATGTAATTGCTAACATACAGTTATATATGTTCAAGAACGAGCTTTATACAAATCTCACGTATATTTGAACACAGTATTTAATTTACTAACAAGAGATTAGAATTGAATATTTTTATTTTTTGCTCTCTGCATTTTAACGCGAATATTTTTCTTGCAATTGAATCTTGGCAGTTATAAAACATTCCATAAACGTCAACTGTGTGTAGTTGAGATTGAAATAAAGTGCATTTTTTCCCCTTCAAAATAAATAAAAGAAATACCAACAGATATTTCTTAAAAATTTTTCCCCAGCGCTAAAATAAATAATAAATTTGAAGCTTAACAAGAACGTTTTAAAAGTTGCAATGAAAATATGTAAAAGGGAAAAATAACGAGACGAATGATAAGCATATGGATTAAGTTAAGAATTTAGTTTTAAATGTAATAAAAGTTTTGTATTGATTGGTTTTTCACAAGGTAGGTGTAACAAAAATACACTTTTAAATATGTATAAATATATTGAAACATCTATAATTTTATGTAGTTTCTTCTTTGTTCCTTGATGTAGGCAAGGCTATCTGGTTAAAAAGTTTCCATGAGCCCCCATTTGCTCATAATAGTGAGAGATGGGGAGAGCAAGAGAGCCGGAGGCAGTGACAGTGGGAGTTTGGTGCCTTTGTGTTCGGACCTGGTGTATATGTATATATTTACCGCACCACATGTTACATATACACACATTTACCAACTTATTAAACTGTATAAAGTTCTTGTGGGTTTGTTCCCTCTCTTTAACAGCTTGGTCAGGTGTTTTCTATTATAGCTATGGTCAGCGGCGGATTGGCCAGGTTGCCAGGTTGCCCAATGGCAAGGTAGCATTGCAAGGCCCTCTGTAGTATTTTAGGGGCCAGTGCTTAGCTTTCAAAAAATACCTGAAGTCTAAGAGAAAGAATTTTTAAAAAATAAATAAAACAATAAATTTTTTGTTTTGAAAATTTTGAAAGTAGGTTTATAAGTATGAATTTTCATAAGATTTTCGTAGTTGTCTCAGTGGCCTAGCGGTAGGTACTAGAGACGGTGGAGAACGTGACCTTGGGTTCAATCCTGGTCGAGTGATACATGTATAATAAAAACTGAAAAATGGGATGTATCATAAAAACTGAAAAGGTTTACTCCCGACCAGGATCGAACTTCAGACCTGGATCACTACCGTCTATAATTCCTCCAACTAGGCCGCCGAGACAGATACAAAATTATAATGAAAATTATTGATTATAAACCTACTTTCAAAATCAAAGTTAAAAAGATGTGGTGTCGTTCATGGCTTTCCTTTAGTTTTGAAAATTTTCAAAGTAGTTTTATTAGTATGGATTTTCAGTAGATTTTCATAGCTGTCTCAGTGGCCTGAGCATTCTCCTTTCAACTTTGACTATGTCATTAAAACCAAGAACAATTTATAAGCTGGAAGAAAAGGGTTTCTAATTTAGGCACACGGCCAACAGTTCTCGATTTAAATCGACCTTAGTACTTTACTGTTATTTCATTTTATCGATCTCGTAAGGATAAAAGCACAGTTGACCTCGGCGGGGTTTGAAATCAACAAAAAGAGCCAGAAAAAAATGATTCTACCAACCCACCACCTTTTATAAATGGAAAGATAATGAGACAAATGATAGACATATGGATTATGTTAAGAATTCAGTTTTAAATGTAATAAAAGCTGAGTATTGATTGGTTATTGATACTTCTACATACATATCAATAAAAATGAAACATCTATCATTGTATTTGACTATTATAATGATAGATAATCGATAAGATTGGTTAATGGGAAAAAGAGAATAGACAGATATATGGGCTGTTTTTGTTTGTGTTTTTGTTGGACCTTCACCGTTTCCGACAGCGAGTGTTCGAGCTGTTCAATAAATGGAAATAACCTGCTCGTTAAATTAACGTGCAAATGGCCGAGAATATCATAGACACGTGTACACTTAATATAGTTCTTAGGGAGATTGCGTGTGAGATAAAGTGTGACAAAGTTCATTTTTATCAGCATCGTGAACTGGAGCAACATGAAATAAAATATCTTGCTCAAGTACATACGCTGCCGGGAATCGAACTCACAACTTTACGATCGTAAGCTGAACACCCTAATGTGAGTATAGTAGTACAAATAATTTTCTATATAAACACGACCAGAAGGATATGGTCCGAACGTGGAAGAGCAGAACTCCTACTGTCATCGCCTCCATCTCTCTCGCCCTCCCCATCTCTCTGTATGGTGAGCAAATGGGGTCCCACGTGCTGGCCTTCCCACAGCCCCGGCGGACAGAATGGAGAAGACGTTTCCCCGGGGGATGGTAAAGGAGATGCGTTGGAAGAGCCATTCCATCTCGCGAGACTCACACCTGCGGCTGGCCAGCTCAGCGCCTATGGTGGTGAGTAGGGAGGTAGCCCTAGGGCCAAGGACACCAGAAGTCTCCACTGCCAAGGCCGCGACCACAAACCTGTCGGAGAGCGACCGTACTAAGTCATAGGCCTTCACAGACAAGCATATTGTGAAGTGTCATATTAACCCAACAGTTAGAGAATTTAAGTAATGTATTAGCAGAGTCATTAGGTGAGGTTGATTTTGTCTTTCATCTTTTAGGGTCGATAAATAAAGTGAGAGAGTGATTAGCTTCCCACGTCATTTTAATTTTGTTCCCTTTTCGATAAAAAGTGGGATTAAAAAAGGGAAGATGAGGAAATGAGAGGTAGTAAGAGGGAGACAAGGGAAATGGCCAAAAAGAAAGGGAAACACAGTGAGTGCAGCATGAAAACAGGGAGTAGTAGAGAAAAAGAGTGAAAGGAAAATAAAGGTGTGAATGTGTGTGTGTGTGTGTGTGTGTTTGTGTGTGTGAGAGAGAGAGAGAGAGACGGAGAGAAGGGAGGGAGAGAGAGAGGAAGGGTGATTGAAAAACAGGAGAGAGAGAATGAAAGAACAAGAGAGATAAGGAGAGAAAGGAGAGTGACAAAGAGGGAGAGAGAGAGAGAGAGAGAGAGTGTGAGAGAGAAAGAGATATAGAGAGACAGACATAAAAAGAGATGGTGAATATTAAATAATTGTTTCTACTTTAGGCACAAGGCCAGCAAATTACCCAGTACATTACTGGTACTTTATTTTATCGACCCCGTAAGGATGAAAGGCAAAGTTAACCTTGGCGGGATTTGAACTCAGATCATAAACGGCCGTATTCAGTATCGGTAGAGGGTCGGACGCCATGCTTTGCTGCAAAGCATGGCGTCCGACCCTCTACCGATACTGAATACTCAATAATCTTGATTACATCATTGATAAATTAACAATCTTATGTGAAATTAAAACATATTTACATTAATTTATATGAAATTCAATTATAGATCTTTATTTTTTTCTTTATACTTCCATATAATTCAATTCTATGAGTGAAGGCTCGTGGCTTAGTAGTTAGGGTATTGAGTTCAAACCCATAACACCATGGTGTCTATTTCTAGATCGAGTGACACAACGTATCCTGTTCACTTGCTCTTGACCACTCGGCAGCTGTATGTTAGCCTTGCGATGGACAAGTATCCCGTCTAATGAGGAGTCATGTATTCAGAGTCTCTTAATGCCCATATATCCAGGAGAAACTCCAGGTTTTGTCCAACCCATGCACAGCTGTAAAAAAAAAAAAAATGATGTAAAACGACAACTCTGACTTTAACTCAATTACATGAGGTAATTACACCATAGAATAGGCATCTTAATCATAGGCATGCATGTATGGGCCCTTAACATTTGATGGACATACGTCCTTTTAGAACATTGATAACTGATAGTTGTATTCCCCCTCCTCTTTCATCACCAACAACAACATTAGTGCTATCATCATTAACCTCAAGAATAATATTAGCATCATCAGCACACCACCACCACCACAAACCATCACCACCACCACCACCACCACTACACAGTTGTGTGGTTTAGGCTGAGCTCAGCCCTGATCAACTAGAATTACATTTAAAGACATTCTAGCGGTTACCATTTGATTTCCCTCCCCTTCAAATGCTTATGTAACCAGGATTACATCTATAAAATGTGTTCTTCGTTTCTTATAACGATGATGTCTGGTTTCAGGGATATTTGGCTGTTATTTTTAGCTGATTGTGCAACCACATAGAGGCTCTCTCTTCAATCTTACATCTTTTAGTCAGCCAATTCAATTCAATTCAATTTTCAACTATAAGAAAGCACGTACGCATTGAAGTATGTTCTAATGTGAATCGACCAACGTGAGTGAACGCCGATATATGCAACATGTGCATTCCACTGCAACACACTTAAGAACATATACAAATGAATGTCACGTTTGTTATAGTCCTTTAGTTCTTGCCATTCAGAAATAATTATCTTCGGTAAAATTTTCCAAGATGTAGTAACGAGAGTAGCTATCATTCACTCAGTAAGTCTTCTTAAAACGCTGCTGAACTTCAGTTAATACAGAGTTTTTCAGCCTAGGCAATTAAAAATTCAATCCCTAAAGAAGGAGAAGCTAGAATATAAATACATTGATGGGTTTCTGACTCGCCCCGGATCCGACGTGAAAGTGGGGACGCAAAAACGGTTGGGAACCCCTCAGTTAACATAACACTTCAAGGAAAAATATCTGAAATTTCACGTTTCATTCTTTTTTGGTTGATAAATAAAGTACCATATTGGAGCAACGTGAAATCAAACTCATGACAATAAGATGGTGAGTTGAATACACTAAACACCAAGCCGCACGCCTTCGCTGGTAGATAGTATCAGCTATGGAATGATCAATTGAAACGATCAGCTTCGGTCTATTTTTTAAATAATTTTACAGAACATCCATTCATAACATGTTACGAGTCATTTAAAGATAATCAATAATGTATTCACATACTTTTGTTCAAAATGTAAATGACTCCAAGTCAGTTTCGTCGAGTGCTTCTATTATTTGATGGACAGAATTGCCTTCTCATTAAACTAGTGTGATACATTGTTTGATAAGGCTGGTCTTGGAATTACAGGTACAGTCCATGTTACACTATAGAGTAAGTGGCTGAGTATGTCATTGACACGTGGACCCTAAATACAATTTCCAAGCTGAATTAGTGTGACAGAGTGTTTGACATGGATGAACATTTGAATTACAGATATAAATCAATCTAACAAGCTTCCACTGTTTCCGTCTGACCAATTCACTCACAATACTTGGGTCGAGCCGTGGTTATGGTAAAGTGAAATTTCCAAGATGTCTTGTTGTGGGATCGAACCCGGGACCACATGATTATGAAGCGTTGAGTGATGACTACATCCACGTTGATATTTGTGTTTCGAAACTGGACTCTTTCTTCGCAGGAAAAGCTCATTGCTTTCAGTACCTACCCTCACCGGACATTAGTTATGGAAATATTTTCATTACCCCCCCCCCCCCCCCCCCAAAAAAAAAACACAACAAAAACAAACAAACAAACAAAACATATTCGTTTCTAAAAGCCCAACATGAAAAACAAGAATAACAAAACCAACAACACTAATCACCACCACAACCACCACCATTCTGATATTTAGTTAATAGAATTAAAGTAAGAAATGGGAATAATTGTTTCTACTTTAGGCACAAGGCCAGTAATTACCCAGTGTATTACTGGTACTTTATTTTATCCACCCCATAAGGATGAAAGGCAAGGTTAACCTCGGCGGGATTTGAACTCAGAATGGCAAAGGGCGTAACTCTATGCGTCAAAGCATGGCGTCCGACCCTCTACCGATGCTGCCAATCCACCATGGCATATTGCGATGTCTTGGACACAAAATCTAATTTTGTTTTTAAAGTATGGCTTCCCGTTCTCTCATTTAACTGTTATGTCTTTCTTCAATGAAAGATAGAATGTTGTGTCTTAACAAACCTGACGTCTGAGTGGTTGAGTAAGTGTGAGTGGTGGAGTATATGTGAGTGGTGGAGTATGTGTGAGTGGTTGAGTATGTGTGAGTGGTGGAGTATATGTGTGTGGTGGAGTAAGTGTGAGTGGTGGAGTATGTGTGAGTGGTTGAGTATGTGTGAGTGGTTGAGTATGTGTGTGTGGTGGAGTATATGTGTGAGTGGTTGAGTATGTGTGAGTGGTGGAGTATGAGTGAGTGGTTGAGTATATGTGTGTGGTGGAGCAAGTGTGAGTGGTGGAGTATGTGTGAGTGGTTGAGTATGTGTGAGTGGTGGAGTATGTGTGAGTGGTGGAGTGTATGTGAGTGGTGGAGTATGTGTGACTGGTGGAGTATGTGTGAGTGGTGGAGTAAGTGTGAGTGGTGGAGTATATGTGTGTGGTGGAGTAAGTGTGAGTGGTGGAGTATGTGTGAGTGGTTGAGTATGTGTGAGTGGTTGAGTATGTGTGTGTGGTGGAGTATATGTGTGAGTGGTTGAGTATGTGTGAGTGGTGGAGTATGAGTGAGTGGTTGAGTATATGTGTGTGGTGGAGCAAGTGTGAGTGGTGGAGTATGTGTGAGTGGTTGAGTATGTGTGAGTGGTGGAGTATGTGTGAGTGGTGGAGTGTATGTGAGTGGTGGAGTATGTGTGAGTGGTGGAGTATGTGTGAGTGGTGGAGTAAGTGTGAGTGGTGGAGTAAGTGTGAGTGGTGGAGTAAGTGTGAGTGGTGGAGTATATGTGTGAGTGGTGGAGTATGTGTGAGTGGTGGAGTAAGTGTGAGTGGTTGAGTATGTGTGAGTGGTTGAGTATGTGTGAGTAGTGGAGTATATGTGTGTTTGAGTATGTGTGTGTGGTGGAGTATATGTGTGAGTGGTTGAGTATGTGTGAGTGGTGGAGTATGAGTGAGTGGTTGAGTATATGTGTGTGGTGGAGCAAGTGTGAGTGGTGGAGTATGTGTGAGTGGTTGAGTATGTGTGAGTGGTGGAGTATGTGTGAGTGGTGGAGTGTATGTGAGTGGTGGAGTATGTGTGAGTGGTGGAGTATGTGTGAGTGGTGGAGTGTATGTGAGTGGTGGAGTATGTGTGAGTGGTGGAGTATGTGTGAGTGGTGGAGTAAGTGTGAGTGGTGGAGTAAGTGTGAGTGGTGGAGTAAGTGTGAGTGGTTGAGTATGTGTGAGTGGTTGAGTATGTGTGAGTGGTGGAGTATATGTGTGTTTGAGTATGTGTGAGTGGTGGAGTATATGTGTGAGTGGTGGAGTATATGTGTGAGTGGTTGAGTATGCGTGAGTGGTGGAGTATGTGTGAGTGGTGGAGTATGTGTGAGTGGTGGAGTATATGTGTGAGTGGTTGAGTATGCGTGAGTGGTTGAGTAAGTGTGAGTGGTTGAGTATGTGTGAGTGGTTGAGTAAGTGTGAGTGGTGGAGTATGTGTGAGTAGTGGAGTATGTGTGAGTGGTTGAGTATGTGTGAGTGGTTGAGTAAGTGTGAGTGGTGGAGTATGTGTGAGTGGTGGAGTATGTGTGAGTGGTGGAGTATGTGTGAGTGCTGGAGTATATGTGTGAGTGGTTGAGTATGCGTGAGTGGTTGAGTAAGTGTGAGTGGTGGAGTATGTGTGAGTGGTTGAGTAAGTGTGAGTGGTGGAGTAAGTGTGAGTGGTTGAGTATGTGTGAGTGATTGAGTAAGTGTGAGTGGTGGAGTATGTGTGAGTGGTAGAGTATATGTGTGAGTGGTTGAGTATGCGTGAGTGGTTCAGTAAGTGTGAGTGGTTGAGTAAGTGTGAGTGGCTGTGTATATGTGTGAGTGGTGGAGTATGTGTGAGTGGTTGAGTAAGTGTGAGTGGTTGAGTAAGTGTGAGTGGCTGTGTATATGTGAGTGGTAGAGTATGTGTGAGTGGTGGAGTATGTGTGAGTGGTGGAGTAAGTGTGAGTGGTGGAGTAAGTGTGAGTGGTTGAGTATGTGTGAGTGGTTGAGTAAGTGTGAGTGGTGGAGTATGTGTGAGTGGTGGAGTATGTCTGAGTGGTGGAGTATGTGTGAGTGGTGGAGTATGTGTGAGTGGTGGAGTATATGTGAGTGGTGGAGTATGTGTGAGTAGTGGAGTATGTGTGAGTGGTTGAGTAAGTGTGAGTGGCTGTGTATATGTGTGAGTGGTGGAGTATGTTTGAGTGGTAGAGTATGTGTGAGTGGTGGAGTATGTGTGAGTGGTGGAGTATGTGTGAGTGGTGGAGTATGTGTGAGTGGTGGAGTATGTGTGAGTGGTTGAGTATATGTGTGAGTGGTTGAGTATGCGTGAGTGGTGGAGTATGTGTGAGTGGTGGAGTATGTGTGAGTGGTGGAGCAAGTGTGAGTGGTGGAGTATGTGTGAGTAGTGGAGTATGTGTGAGTGGTGGAGTATGCGTGAGTGGTTGAGTAAGTGTGAGTGGTTGAGTATGTGTGAGTGGTGGAGTATGTGTGAGTGGTGGAGTATGTGTGAGTGGTTGAGTATATGTGTGAGTGGTTGAGTATGTGTGAGTGGTTGAGTATGTGTGAGTGGTGGAGTATGTGTGAGTGGTGGAGTATGTGTGAGTGGTTGAGTATGTGTGAGTGGTGGAGTATGTGTGAGTGATGGAGTATGTGTGAGTGGTGGAGTATGTGTGAGTGGTGGAGTATATATGTGAGTGGTTGAGTATGCGTGAGTGGTGGAGTATGTGTGAGTGGTTGTGTATATGTGTGAGTGGTGGAGTATGTGTGAGTAGTGGAGTATGTGTGAGTGGTTGAGTAAGTGTGAGTGGCTGTGTATATGTGTGAGTGGTGGAGTATGTGTGAGTGGTGGAGTATGTGTGAGTAGTTGAGTAAGTGTGAGTGGTTGAGTAAGTGTGAGTGGTTGAGTATGTGTGAGTGGTGGAGTATGTGTGAGTGGTTGAGTTTGTTTGAGTGGTTGAGTTTGTGTGTATACATATATGAGTGGTTGAGTATTTGTATATATATATGAGTATGTGTGTATATATGAGTGGTTGAGTATGTGTGTATATATATATGAGTGGTTGAGTATGTGTGTATATATATATATGACTGGTTGAGTATGTGTGTATATATATGAGTGGTTGAGTATGTGTGTGTATATATATATATATGAGTGGTTGAGTATGTGTGTATATATATATATGAGTGGTTGAGTATGTGTGTATATATATATGAATGATTGAGTATGTGTATATATATATGTGTGACTTACCATCCGCCTCTTGGTCGTGGTCGATAGGATCGAGAATTCATTAGCCCAAGCTTGTTAACAAATAAATTATGATATTAATTGTTTCTTCTTTTGGCACGAGGCCAGATATTACCCCAGTGCATTACTGGTACTTTATTTTATCGACCCCGTAAGGATGAAAGGCAAAGTTAACCTCGGCGAGATTTGAACTCAGATTGGCAAGGGTCGTAACTCCATGGCGTCCGACCCTCTACCGATACTGCCAATTCACCGCCAAATAGATTATGATATTAATGTCTATAGACATCGCTTACCATTGCAGTTCTTTCGTGTAATTCGGCTACTCGTCCATTCCAATTAGTAGACACAGTTTTCACTATCAAACATGATTGCTTAAAAGACAAACATTCGTTATTTAACACTCGCTAACATACACCTACATACATACACACGCACGCACACACTCACATATTCATATCAACACACCAACATCCACCTGTGTGTGAGTGTGTCTAATACAAAATTGTATCGTTGCACAAACCTCATAGACCGAGTCAATGCCGGATTTAGGACAAATGAAGCCCTGTGCTAGTTAAGTTATGAGACCCTTTTACTGGGCCCTGAAGGAGGTAAAAAATCTTTTTGGCAGGAAGATGCCCCCGCCTCTGATTAAAGGGGTCCTGTGCACACCTAAGCACAATGGTAAATCCGGCACTGGAATGAGCCAGTTAGCTAAGTGCTGGGTATATGAATGTATCTGCTCTTATGTAAAGCTGCTAAAATCCATTTATCACAGGGAAAGGGAGACAGGAAGGGAGGGACAGGCTCTATACCACAGTGTGAACAGTCATTTGGCCGTGCCCCACAGACAAAATGGCGTAAGCACTCCCACAGAGAATGACCAGCGACATCCACTGCAACAGCCACCTCGCATGACGGTGGATTGGCAGTATCGGTAGAGCGTCAGACATGCTCTGCAGCATAGAGTTACGGCCCTTTATGATCTGAGTTCAAATCCCGCCGAGGTTAACTTTGCCTTTCATCCTTACGGGGGTCGATAAAATAAAGTACCAGTAATGCACTGGGATAATTGCTGGCCTTGTGCCAAAAATAGAAACAATTATTATGGTCGCACACACACACACACACACACACACACACACACACATATATATATAGGGTGTCGCCAAAAATGTATACACACTTTGAATACCTGTACAGGCAATATTTATTGAAATGCTGTTGACTGTGCATACACTTTTTGGGGACACTTTGTATATATATATATATTCATAGAGTTGATGAGTTTGGTCATTGACTGGATTTGTAAGTCTTAGGTGTAACTCTCCTTTAAGAATTTGCAAGTCAACAAGCTATCTTGGTACACACACGCAGGCATATATGTATATATATATGTGTGTGTATATATATATATATATATATATATATATATATATATATATATATATATATATATATATATATATATATATATATATATATATATATATATATATATATATATATATATGGTGGTGGCTGCCAACTCGTTTTCAAGTACAGCCACTACTTTATATCCATGTAGGAGAACCCCTACCGATGGGCTGAACGAGTGTGACTTTTTAGTCCAACCAGCGACTTGAAAACTCTGGTACAAACACTACACTTGCGACAATTATTGACACATAGTACCTATATATATATATATATATATATACACACACACATAAATATATATATACATATATGTATATATACACACACACACATATCTATATACATATATATATATGAAAATATTGCTAACAAATTTATTGGACCATTTTACACAACCTTACTATATATATATATATATATATATATATATATATATATATATATATATATATATATATATATATAAATATATAGTTAAAAGAATAGAGGTGTAACACACAAGTTATTATATATTGGTAAACGGAATAGAAAATGCTGACAAATTGTTCACAGTTGAAAAATGGTTTAATTAGGAATAAAAGAGTATTAGTGATTGTATGGGTTAGTATTCAGTTGTGGTTTTAAGTTTTTAAGTTTTTACCGGTTGCGCATTTCTAAATGCTTTTCAAAAATAATTTTGAGATAGAGTGTCCGAGCTGTTTGCTCTGATCTGATCAGAGCAAACAGCACGGACACTCTATCTCAAAATTATTTTTGAAAAGCATTTAGAAATGCGCAACCGGTAAAAACTTAAAAACTTAAAACCACAACTGAATACTAACCCATACAATCACTAATACTCTTTTATTCCTAATTAAACCATTTTTCAACTGTGAACAATTTGTCAGCATTTTGTATTCCGTTTACCAATATATATATATATATATATATATATATATATATATATATATATATATATATATGTGATGTGAGAAAAACCACAGACCCTCCATCTCAACTCAGCTTTTGAAAAGCAGAAGAACTGTGAAACCGGTAAAGGAACCAAATAAATATATATATTTAAAAAAAAAATAAGACTTCAGTTGCATTTTCGATTTCATCTCTTTTTCTTTATACTTTCACTCGTGTAGGACACCTCGGTTACTTTTCATTTTGTAAAAAAAACAAAAAAAACAAAACAAACCTCACTTTCTAATATATATATATATATATATATATATATATATATATATATATATATATCTATATATATATATCTATATATATATACTCACACATAGTGAACATATTGTTCTTCTTTCGAGTCAATATCTCTACAACAGTTCATTCACAGTTAGCACGCTTAGAAGAAAACCAAGTAAAGAAAAATATTGTTTCTATGGTGTATTGTGATAGCCAATAGCACGACGATTTAATATCAATGTATGTTATTTCTTCAAGAAGCCATATTCAGTAACAAAAATGTACAAGAAATAAAACGTTAGTCGATGAGAACAATTTCACCATAATTTTGGTTTATAACGAGATTTTGTGAATGTAAATAATGTGATAATTACATTAGAAAATAATAGTGTTCTTTAGAAAAGTGAGTAAAATGTATGTTTCCGTGTCGATAGAGCATTATACATATATATATATATATATATATATATATATATATATATATATATATATATATATATATATATAAAATCAAAAGATGGTTAAAAGAGTTCCATGTATATTATTATGCCCATTTCAAAAACAAATATCATCATGGGATGATATTTGCGTTCTCATCAGATAAAATAGGGAGACATGATATGAAGCTTAAAACACACTTGCGAGCAGTGAAGTGTTAAATCAACATATGAAAAATAAAATAAGATGGATATACGAGATCGGAAAAAAGGAAAGGAAGGGGGGAATGAAAAGGTAAGGAAGAGGAAGAAAGAATATAGATAGAAAAAATATAATAAAAAGGAAAGGATGACGGAGGAGGAGTATAAGAAGGAAGGAAGGAAGGAAGGATGAGAGAGGAGGAGAAAATGAGTGAGAGAGAGAGAGAGATAACCTTTAATACTGAGAAACACTGTCTTATATATATATATATAAAATAAAATAAAATAAAATAAATAAGTCAAATGTTTAAAATTTGGCTTCATTTATTACTGTTATAGATATATTTCGGTGACAGCCATCTTTGGCTGTGACCTCTTCAGGCAGTCCAAATTAGTGTGGTAGAGAC
>OZ024745.1:67984352-68029352 GCA_964016885.1 Eledone cirrhosa
ACAACAGTACGTCCTCATCAGATAAAATAAGATGATGCTTGACATACCTTGACTATGTTGACCATCAACATAGTCAAGGTATGTCAAGCATCATCTTATTTTATCTGATGAGGACGTACTGTTGTAAATAGCTCAGTACCTCTGAAATATGTATAATAAAATATACTTGATCACACGAATGTCTATATTTGTTAATATTTTGAATTAATATTAATAACTCCGGAAAACCATTCCTGTGGAGTGCTTCTAATCTATTGTAAAACCTTATTCATTGATTTATTCATTGAACCTTGTTTAACTTTCTCTCTACTGACCGCTTCCTCGCACTTCCACTCACTCACTCTCTGTTTCTCCCCTTCTTACTTCCTCCCGTTCGCTACGAAAACGATTTTCCTTCTTTCTTACATCGGATTCACTAGCGGAAGGTCTGTGTCTTACTCGCACATGTTTCACCCAGCTTATACTAACAGAATAACCATGTTGCTTGTGTTTCTTTCTATCTTCGGTTAGCTTTCCCCTGTGTTGTTTACTTGTCTTACTCGCTTTACGCGTTTCCATTGTCCTAATAACTTATTTTAGTTATTATCGTACCAACGTGAGGTATATGATTTTTAATGCAATGAAATACCAATGATCGTTGGCAAATCACTGATGAGGGACTCATTTTATAACATGTAATCCATGTGCAACCATGCAGTATTCTTCTCCCCATATTTTTCACATATATTTACCTAAACTGCGATTCTGTGTTTCTCTCCTTCTCTCTTACTGCTCCCTCGTTCTCTCTGTTTCTCTTACTTTCTTTCGTCCCCTTTGTCATGTCAGTTAACACTTTCTCTCTACTGACCTCTTCCTCGCACTTCCACTCACTCACTATATCTTTCTCCCCTTCTTACTTCCTCCCGTTCGCTACGAAAACGATTTTCCTTCTTTCTTACATCGGATTCACTAGCGGAAGGTCTGTGTCTTACTCGCACATGTATTCACCCAGCTTATACTGACAGAATAACCATGTTGCTTGTGTTTCTTTCTATCTTCGGCTAGCTTTCCCCTGTGTTGTTTACTTGTCTTACTCGCTTTACGCGTTTCCATTGTCCTAATAACTTATTTTAGTTATTATCGCACCAACGTGAGGTATATGATTTTTAATGCGATGAAATACCAATGATCGTTGGCAAATCACTGATGAGGGACTCATTTTATAACATGTAATCCATGTGCAACCATGCAGTATTCTTCTCCCCATATTTTTCACACATATATATATATATATATATATATATATATATATATGTGTGTGTGTGTGTGTGTGTGTGTGTGTGTGTGTGTGTGTGTGTGTGTGTGTGTGTGTGTGTGTGTGTGTGTGTGTGTGTAAGCATGACAAAGCACTCTACGTTAGTTGCCCCATTCCATATAGGCCGGAGCATAACGGGGATTAATATATATATATATATGAATGATTACGAAGACAGGATGCTCATTTTTCATTATTTGATTGAAAAATAGTACTTTGTCCTCGTAATCATTTTCTCTCTCTCTCTCTCTCTCTCTCTCTCTCTCTCTCTCTCTCTCTCTCTCTCTCTCTCTCACACACACACACACACACACACACACACACACACACACACACACACATATATATATATATATATATATATATATTAGGATTTCATTCCCGATAGTTAAGCAAAATTATATATATATATATACAAACATAAATTATCGAGATTCGCATTTCGGCCCACGAAATAACGAAAAACAACCTCCGAGATGTGTGGCAAGTGCTCAATGATTCAGATGAACCAGAGCTATAACAAACGTTAAAGGCCAAACACACTGAGATATATATAATTTTGCTCAACCATCGGGAATGAAATCCTAATATATATATATATATATGTGTGTGTGAGTGAGATATATATATATATATATATAAGGGATAACAAGTTATCGTTATAGGTAATCCAGTTAGAGGTTGTGAATACTCCGTATTGTGGATAGTTTTAGCGAACGGCGTTGTTTGACTCAACAAGAGGTTTCTTTAGGTAGCGAGTATATGAGTTCTCGGGAGTTCCTATGTAAGTTAATCTTGGAGTAATAATAGTGAAAGAATGAAGAATAACTGTTGACCATGTTATTCTTCACTCTTTCACTATATATATATATATATATATATATATATATATATATATATATATATATATATATATATATATAAAACATGAGAAGAAAGAAGAATACTGCGTGGTTTGCACATGGTTTACATATGATAAAAATAGTCCTTCGTCAGTGATTTTCCAACCATCATTGGTATTTCATCGCATTAAAAATCAGATACCTCAGTTTGGTGCGAGCAATAACTAAAAATAAGTTATTGGGACCAGAATTCGCGTAAGGCGAGGGGGACAAATAAACAACATAGAAGGATAAAAGCAAACCGAAGACGCTTCTTTTAAGCACTCCGATAAACGAACATCAACGGCCCTCGCAAGTAAGGTATGGGATCTCAAGGATAGTAATATCCCGTACTCTATTGATTGGTCTATATTAGACCATTCGAGGGAGTACCAAAGGGGCACAAAGAATTGTTCTTTGTGCACCACAGAAAAGTATAGGATTTTGCTAAACTTGAGAGCCACTTCCGCTTGCCTTAACTCAAAGACTGAGATCTTCAGATGCTGTCCTCACCTGAAATCGCATCTGATCTGTAACTGGATTGACACTCCTATGATAAATCAACCGCCTTGAACTCCTTTCCTGCTCTTTACTTCTGCTACGGTTTTTATTTTGCTGATTCTACCTTCTGTACTTCTGTATATTTACAAAATTTTTTTCTCCCTTACCTCCCCTTATATTTTACCTCCTCTTAGCCCCCCCCATATATTCTTTTTGTTTTGCCCTTCACATACCTATGTGTATGTGTATGTATTTTTGTGTGTATATATATATGTATATATATATATATGTATATATGTATGTATATATATGTATTTATGTATGTGTGTGTATGCGTATGTGTATATATATGTATATTTGTGTGTGTATATGTATGTATATGTGGATAAACCAGGTTTTTTTCATTATTATTTTTTTTCATTCTGAAGATTGAAGGAAACATTTTTTGCTTTTAAGAAACCTCTGGTGAATGGAATAATTGCCTTATGTTGCTTTATTACTTTACTACTATATATACGTTTATGTAAGGTTCATTTGTCTTTTCTAATACTGAGTTTTACACATACACACATGTATATGTGTGTGTGTATGTGTATGCATATGTGTATATGTACGTATATGTGTATGTGTATATATATATATATATATATATATATATATATATATATATATATATATATATATATATATATATATATATATATATATATATGTATGTATGTATGTATATGTGTGTGTGTATTTATTATTTTTTTATGTATGTGTGTGTGTGGTTGTGTGTGTGTGTGTGTGTGTGTGTATTTGTATTTGGTTGTGCGTGTTTTTGATATATACGTATTTGCATGTGTATAATTATTTAGCTATGTATGTATATGTGTGTTTACGTATATGTGTGTGTGTGCGTTTATATTTTTATATTTTTGTATATATATATATATATATATATATATATATATATATATATATATATATATATATATGTGTGTGTGTGTGTGTATATAATTACATATACATGTGTGTGTGTTTATATTGTATACGTGTGCGTGTTTGTGTATGTATGTGTATGTATGTGTATGTATGTGTTTTTGTATTTGTTTATGTATATTTATGTATGAGAGTGTGTGTATGTGTTTACTATTTCGTACGTATGTATACGTGCTTTTGTGTGTATTACTTACCACGCGTGTCTGTCCTGTTAGCTGGGTCATGTATCGGTGTCAAAAATGTTTAATATATATATATATATATATATATATTTTTCTTTTATTTATTTGCGTGTGTGAATATGTAGAGGAGTGCATTCATGTATGTGTATGTATGTACGTTTTGTATGTTTGTGTGAATGTATGTATGTGTGTATATATATGTGTGTGTGTATGGCTATGTTTGTGTATGTGTATGCTTGTACACACACATGTGTATGTGTGTGTATGTGTATGTGTGTATATGTATATATATATGTATATATATATATATATATATATGTACATATATATGTGTGTGTGTGTATGCGTGTGTGTGTGTGTGTGTGTGTGTGTGTGTGTGTGTGCGTGCGTGTGTGTATATGTATTAATGTATGTATGTGTATATGTGTGTATATATGTGTATGTGTATGTATGTGTACGTTTTTTATATATATGTGTATATGTATATATGTATGCGTACATATATATATGTATATATGTATGTGTGTGTAAGTATGCTTTTGGGTTTTTTTTGTGTGTGTGTTTGCATGTGTAGTTTTATTTTATTTTATTTTTCCTTTCCTTCTCCCTTCTCCAGCCTCACTTTCATATAGATTGCATTTTTGTTTTTGTAATCCAAATTCAATAAACAAACCAGGATTTTTTCGTTCTGAGGATTGAAAGCAAAACCTTTTGCTTTTAAGAAACCACTGGTAAATGGAATAATTGCCTTATGTTGTTTATTACTTAATAATATATATATATATATATATATATATATATATATATATAACGGAGGAGTTGTGGTAAGGAACCAGATGGACCATAACGCACCAGAGTACTCAATACTTACGGTAGTAGAGTGGGTAATAGGAGAAAGTATGACCCCGACGGCAGAGCTCAAGCCGTTTCGACGGCTATTTCTGGACTAAAGTATTTTAGTCCGGAAATAGCCGTCAAAACGGCTTGAGCTCTGCCGTCGGGGTCATACTTTCTCCTATATATATATATATATATGCATACACCCCTCCCTCTTTCTTGCTCCCCCTCTCTTTATATATATATGTATTCATATACGTACATACATGATGATGGCTGCCCCTTCGTTATCGAGTATGGCCATTGCATGATATACCATTATTAATAATTATTAATTAATTCTATAGTGCAATGCCTGTGCGTGAAGATATTTTTTAAAGTGAGGAAAGACTGTGCACTGAGCCAATCCCACTCTCCTAGTGACAGTAGCTATAACCCGAAAAGAAGAAAAGATCAACATCGTCGGTAACTACTGAGCCACAGGTCTTATATCGGAGTTATCCCAGTTTCCTGAGTTGCCTTCTCATAGAAGAATGTCCTGACAAAGGCTAGGGGTCCTTCACTCCCAGTGGTTTAACCGCGCGGTACATGTGTATATAGATATTTACACACTTTTGGATGGCCATTGACTCTTATGAGTTCTTCGGCCCTTTGTCAGGTTTTGTTTTTTCTCCTGCAGGGTGTCCAAAATCACCCTCCTCACCAAGTAAACTTGTCACTCTTGAGTGCTACTGGTAACATGTAACCTAGTACAACCTGTGGCATGGTCGGGTCGTCGGCGACTAAACTGGCAACCCCACCAAGTTTACGTACATACATAAATACATACATAAATACATACATACATACATATTATACATATATATCACACAATTATATTCACGTTAATTCCTTTTATACAAATTGATCAGTTTGATCAAACTGGAATTTGTTTTACCTATCTATATCGTTTGTGAGGAAGGCCAGCATTTAAATATCGTTAATTTGAAAACTAACCCCGGGCATAACAATGAACAAAAAAAAAAAAAAAAAGAACCAACAAAAAACGAGAAACAAAACAAAAAATAAAACGTTAAAAGAGAAAATAAATGGTTATAAATGGCTGCCAGAGCGAAGAATAACAAAAGCTTTATATGCATTAATAAATGTTCAGCAAAAATATAAGTGATAAAAATACCGTTACGAAACCAATAGAACTAGCCACTGTGTCTAGGAAGAACAGAAACATCTCTGTATTCTCGAAAAAAAAAAAAAAAAAAAAAAAAGAACAAAAATCGGATTATTCCGCATCACCAATAATGGCAGTAATTTAACTGAAAATATATCTAACATAAACTCTAAACTCATCGGGGAGACGAAGAAAATGGCGTATTATTTATGCACAATAAAAGTCATCCAAGAAAATCTCTAGCCAGTCTCATGCACATGAATGGATGAAAAGCCTGATGTATTTAGAAGGTTAGGTTTTTTTTTATTTCTCATTCAGGAAAAGACAACTGAAAAAATAATTTTTGTTAATGTCAGTTGCTTTGCTGACCACCTGGAAACTCTAATATTCCATATAAGGAATACTCTAATGATTGTGATGACTGCAACAGTTTTGACAAATTGCGTTGATCTCTCTTGATTTGGTATGATCTGGTTTCAGCTTTGGTGACTATGTTAATAATCGCATCAAAACAAAAGGAAATAAACAAACGAATAAAAAACAACAACAAAGATGCTTTCATTGAATTATGACTAACATAAAGCTCCAACATAGGCACAAGACAAGTTATTTCTTTTACTGTTTAGTCAGTGAAAGAAGAGCAGTGCATACCACCATTTTTCAAGCTATTCTCAGACAGTTGTTTTAGCCTGAAAGCTTGCAAATCGTTGGACTTCGCTTAAGGCACAACAAAATACCCGGTGGTGATGTTAAAACGGGTGACGGATTAAGTTGACTACCCAAGTATGTCGCAGAGGTTAATATGAACTTAGATCACCCCGCCCAAACAGTAAATACTGCAAGTCATCTCGTCTGGTTTTCTAATAATTCCACCAACCCACAGTCTGAGAGAGATACGACTCTGCCTCCCAGGATTAAGTGGAAGAAGAAGAAGAAGAAGAAGGGGATTAAGAAGAAGACGAAGAAGAAGAAATGGAAAAATAAGAAGAAAATAATAATAGTAATAATAATAATAATAATAATGGTTTCTTATATAGGCACAAGGCCAGTAATTTTGGGGGAGGGGGAAAGTCGATTAAATCGATCCCAGTGCGTGACTGGTACTTTATTTTATCGACTCATAAGGATGAAAGGCAAAGTTAACCTCGGTGGGATTTGAACTCAGAACGCAAAGGGCCGTAACTCTATACTGCCAATCCAATAATAATGATAATAAGAAGAAGACGACATCGAAACAATGAAAGGCAGCGTTGACTTTAGTGTGATTCAAGTACAGAGGTGGGTATATTTGACTGTTTATTCATGTATTATTTGTGTCTTTATGCCAACGTAAGAAATCGATATCAATATATATATATACATACATATATATATATATATATATATATATATATATATATATATATATATATATATATATATATATACATACATATATATATATATATATATGTGTGTGTGTGTGTGTATAAATTTATATATATGTCAGTAATATGTGATAATTTGAAAGCAGAAATGTGCTGCACCTTCTAGAAATTGAAGTTATTTTAACATAAAAGTTTATAAAAATAACGTCTGAACTGAAATAGAATAACATTTTATATTATGCCCTGGAATACTATTATTTCTTCTCAAATTAATTATCTAATTTAATTTTTTTTACATGATATTTGTTTACGTAATATCATTGGCTAATGATAACATGTGAATTGATAATGACATCAAAATATATTCTTTCGGCAAACTTGATTTAATAACCAACTTCTCCACCTTCACCTCACGCTCAATTAGAAAAAAAAATTGTTCTGATTGAAAATGTTGAAAATTTGTCAAAGACAACAATAGAAGCTATTTTTATTAATTTCTTAGAAAAATATAGAGTTAATCGAAGACTGAAGAACCATGAAAAAGTTAAATGATAAGGTATATGTAAATAATATTCATTTATAAATATTTCTCCTTTGGCAATATCCAAGTTTAATTTAAAAAAAAAAAATAAAAAAAAATCAAATTTTATGATTGCTTGATCAAATTTAGTAACATTTATAAAAAAATATAATCTAGCCCAATTATTATGTAAATTGCCAATTATTTAAATTTCTTCATGAGAATAATATGATTTTTACTACGCTGAACATAAGGGGATTACATATATTTTGTAGCTTCTATATAATTGAATTCCTTCTAAGAAATATCTAAAATATCTAATATAAATGTCTCTCACGTACTCTTAAAAACCCGAATATAAATAAAAGTATATACTGTATAAACTACAGCTTTCATAGCAGATGTTATAAAAAAGCAATATTAAGATCAGTAACTACTGGATAGAACTAGTTTTCACAATATTCTGAACGTAATTTCATTTCAAATTCCGAAAGCAACTCTTGTTATATATTCAGAGTCCATATGTATAGTTTGAATTCTATATTAACTTATCTGATATGTTATCAGAGAAGCTAATATATATGAAGTTAAATATAACCAGAAACTAATATATAAGAAGTTAAATATAACCAGAAACTGTTTGAAAAAGACCAGTTTTCTTTTTTAGTTAATAAAGGTTATGCAGAGTGGTGACTGGAATAAACGCAAATATTTAATTCTGTTGAAAATCTTCGATTTTTAACAGTTTGTCAGAATCGGTAGTATCATTAAGGTGTTGGATTAAAAAGGCTTAGGTATTTGTTTTGGCTTACTGCGCTCTGAGTTCAAATCCTGCTATGGTCAACTTGGCCTTTCAACATTACGGGGTCGATAAATAAAGTACCAGTTCAGTACGGGTGTCGATTTTTCCTCTCTCTCTCTTTCTCTGAAATAAGTCGGTTGTGTTACGACATGGAGAGGGTTTGGCTCCACCAGGTTTGAAATTCCCGAAATACTTGTCATGACGGCACTCCTGTGACCCAACAAACGTTAAAGCTCTTTAATGTATTGAGGTCAATCTAATCAACTATATCTCTTCCATAAATTTAAGGCCTTTTACATATATCAGAAATCAATATCAATTCATAAAATCAAGGCCAGACATTTTGAGGAGGTATACACTCGATTATATTGACCCGACCCCAGTACTTAACAAGTTAGGCGGTAAATTTCTAGACGTGTTTAAACGTCGGATAAAAATTATTGTAGAATTTATTCCTGCTCTTTGCATTAAAAGTTCAAATAACTGAGGTTAAAGTTGCCTTTCATAATTTCGGGCTCGATAAACGAAGTACCGATCTAGGCGATTGACTATTCATATTGTTAAAGTGCTTGACAGGGTGCTTTATTCCTGCTCTTTGCATTAAAAGTTCAAATAACTGAGGTTAAAGTTGCCTTTCATAATTTCGGGCTCGATAAACGAAGTACCGATCTAGGCGATTGACTATTCATATTGTTAAAGTGCTTGACAGGGTGCTTTGCATTACTTGTCGCCCTCTTTGTATTCAGATTTCAAATCCCGCCGTGGTATACCCCCCACTTACCATAAAGAGAATGAGGCCCCACTATGCCCACATCTGTAGTTAAGTATGATCAATTTCTATTCTACATATCGATTGTAGACGACACCTGATGATCACTTAGTGGATACTTTATTTTATCGATCTCAGAAGGATAACGGTCAATGTTGACCACAATGATATCTGAATTCAGAAAGTAAAGAGTCGTACCTAATTACCACAATCTATTTTGTCGGACGCTCTATCGATTCTTCCAATTTCACCGTCCATATGTTAGAAATGAATATATTTCATTAAAATAATGGCTTTGCGGTATTTAGTTACTGCCCTTATTTAGTTACCGCCCTTATTTAGTTACTGCGCTTATTTAGTTACTGTCCTTATTTAGTTACTGCCCTTATTTAGTTACTGTCCTTATTTAGTTACTGCCCTTATTTAGTTACTGCCCTTATTTAGTTACTGTCCTTATTTAGTTACTGCCCTTATTTAGTTACTGCCCTTATTTAGTTACTGTCCTTATTTAGTTACTGCCCTTATTTAGTTACTGCCCTTATTTAGTTACTGTCCTTATTTAGTTACTGTCCTTATTTAGTTACTGCCCTTATTTAGTTACTGTCCTTATTTAGTTACTGCCCTTATTTAGTTACTGTCCTTATTTAGTTACCGCCCTTATTTAGTTACTGTCCTTATTTAGTTACTGTCCTTATTTAGTTACTGTCCTTATTTAGTTACCGCCCTTATTTAGTTACTGTCCTTATTTAGTTACTACCCTTATTTAGTTACTATCCTTATTTAGTTACAACCCTTATTTAGTTAATGTCCTTATTTAGTTACTGTCCTTATTTAGTTACTGCCCTTATTTAGTGACTGTCGTTATTTAGTTACCGCCCTTATTTAGTTACTGTCCTTATTTAGTTACTACCCTTATTTAGTTACTACCCTTATTTAGTTACTGCCCTTATTTAGTTACTGTCCTTATTTAGTTACTGCCCTTATTTAGTTACTGTCCTTATTTAGTTACTGTCCTTATTTAGATACCGCCCTTATTTAGTTACTGTCCTTATTTAGATACTGCCCTTATTTAGTTACTGTCCTTATTTAGTTACTGCCCTTATTTAGTTACTGTCCTTATTTAGTTACTGTCCTTATTTAGATACCGCCCTTATTTAGTTACTGTCCTTATTTAGATACCGCCCTTATTTAGTTACTGTCCTTATTTAGATACCGCCCTTATTTAGTTACTGCCCCTATTTAGTTACTGTCCTTATTTAGTTACTGTCCTTATTTAGTTACTCTCTTTATTTAGTTACTGTCCTTATTTAGCTACTGTCCTTATTTAGTTACTGTCCTTATTTAGTTACTGTCCTTATTTAGTTACTGCCCTTATTTAGTTACTATCCTTATTTAGTTACTGTCCTTATTTAGTTACCGCCCTTATTTAGTTACTGTCCTTATTTAGTTACTACCCTTATTTAGTTACTGTCCTTATTTAGTTACTACCCTTATTTAGTTACTGCCCTTATTTAGTTACTGTCCTTATTTAGTTACTGTCCTTATTTAGTTTCTGTCCTCATTTAGATACCGCCATTATTTAGTTACTGTCCTTATTTAGTTACTGCCCTTATTTAGTTACTGTCCTTATTTAGTTACTGCCCTTATTTAGTTACTGTCCTTATTTAGTTACTGTCCTTATTTAGATACCGCCCTTATTTAGTTACTGTCCTTATTTAGATACTGCCCTTATTTAGTTACTGTCCTTATTTAGTTACTGCCCTTATTTAGTTACTGTCCTTATTTAGTTACTGTCCTTATTTATATACCGCCCTTATTTAGTTACTGTCCTTATTTAGATACCGCCCTTATTTAGTTACTGTCCTTATTTAGATACCGCCCTTATCTAGTTACTGCCCTTATTTAGTTACTGTCCTTATTTAGTTATTGTCCTTATTTAGTTACTCTCTTTATTTAGTTACTGTCCTTATTTAGCTACTGTCCTTATTTAGTTACTGTCCTTATTTAGTTACTGTCCTTATTTAGTTACTACCCTTATTTAGTTACTGTCCTTATTTAGTTACCGCTCTTATTTTATCCATCTGGTTCCTTACCACATTTCCTTCGATATATATATATATATATATATATAATAATAATATAGTAATAATAATAAATTTGAAGACTAAAATCCAAAGAGGGCTCGATAAGGATAAATCCCGTTAAGGGTGAAAGGAGCGATTCTTTGCTTACACTTTAATCTGTTATTTTAATATATATATATATATATATATATATATATATATATATATATATATATATATATATATATATATATATATATATATATATATATATATATATATATATATATATATATATATATATATATATATGTATATAGAAATATTTGAATGGATACAGTTTAGTTGAAATGGATAATATATATATATATATATATATATATATTAAAATAACAGATTAAAGTTTAAGTAAAGAATCGCTGCTTTCACCCTTATATATATATATAAATATATATATAAATATAAATATATAAATATAAATATAAATTAGCGCGAATCGTATTTCGGCTTTGGAATTAACGAAAAACAACTTCCGAGATGTGTGGCAAGCGCTCAATAATTCTGACGAACCAGAGCTACAACATATGTTAAAGGCCAAACACACTGAGACGATGGTTAAACCGTCATCCGCACAGCCATAGAAACGACCAAATAATTCGGGTCAAGCAAATAAAAAAATATGTGATTGAAAAATTTACCCGGACCCCTGGATGGTTGGTAAATTCCAGCATTTGGGTTTCTGCGACTCCTAAATCAAGTACTGTCCGCTTAGACAAATAATGTTAGGCTTCTGGTAAGATGATTGAACAAGGAAGTCACTTTCTCAACAGGTTTTAGTTCAAGTGCCAGGCAAAGGAATGACCGTTACCGATACCCACGTGGGGCTCGACAAGGGAGGCAACCCTTATTTTTGGCGGATGAAATTCAGTATGTGTATATTATTGCAAAAATGCAAAATATCACAAAACGAATTAAGCTCTCAACAGAATGGTATATATATATATATATATATATATATATATACACACACATATACATATATATATATATATATAGTGTAGGTGATTCAGCGAATTATTGATGGTGGTACCAAAGCAACCACTCTATGCACAGAGTATATGTATTAAATAAAACAATGAAGTTTCGTTTACATGTATTAGATTTTTATTGTGTACCAACCTGTTACGCGTGTTTCGCAGGGGATTTAAAAAAGATATATATAAATATAAAAAGATATATATAAATATATACTACTGTTCTATATTTTTGAGACGAGGAATTATTTACATTATATACATTGGACGGATAGGTGTCCTCATCTTGTTTTGTTGTTAACACAACGTTTCCGCTGATGTACTCTCCAGCCTTCATCAGGTGTCCTAGTGATGTTATTATTAACGTTTGTTCAGGTCACTGAGTACAATTCTAGGCAGTGACCTGAACAAACGTTAATAATAACATCACTAGGACACCTGATGATGGCTAGAGAGTACATCAGCCGAAACGTTGTGTTAACAACAAAACAAGATGAGGACACCCATCCGTCCAATGTATATAATATAAATATATATATACATATATATATATATATGCATTTATACGTAGACAAACAAACAATATATATACGCATTTATACATAGACAAACAAACAAAAAATAAAAAAGAAACGTTTACTCCTAACAAACTACAAGTGAAGAAGAAAAAGTTTTCCTATTTAACAACGATCGTTTTGTCATGGTAGAGAGAAATAAAACACAGGGCTAGAAATAGAAATGATAATGTTTAGTATCCAGCTAGTTAGATGATTAAAGATTATATCACAGAAAAATCAGTGAAAAAAATGTTTCAAAGAAAATAACTGTTCTGTTGTCATTGCGATGCGGCAGCTTATATTTTATATTTACCGACTTAATTGGTCTGACTCTTTCATTGTGTTGCTGTATGTATTGTATTGTATTGTATGTATGTATGTATGTATGTATGTATGTATGTATGTATGTATGTATGTATGTATGTATGTATGTATGTATGTATGTATGTATGTATGTATGTATGTATGTATGTATGCATGTATCTATCTATCTATCTATATCTATATATCTATATATCTATATATATATATATATGTAATTGGCTTCACTTTTACGAAGAATAGGTAATCTTGGGATTTAAATGGCTAGTTATACATTATTCAGTATCTTTTCGTAGACAGAAGTTTTTCTCTTTGTTATTGGCAATTCTTCTTCTTCTTGCTGTTGTTCTTGTTGTTGTTGCTATTGTCATCTTCATCGTTGTTGTTGTTGCATACCTTTTAAATGTTTCTCCGTCGATAAGGGAATTATTCTGCTGCTTAGAGATTCGATCATTAATTGTTGTCTGGCGCCAATGTGGGCGTGTGATGTGTTGTTCAAGGGAGTATTAATATTATATGTGAGTGGGTGAATCAGTACGCTTTTATTTATTTATTTATTTGTTTATTTATTTATTTATTTGTTTATTTATCAATGACGATGTCCGCGTAATACTAACATAACGGCGTTTTGAATCGTTTAGTTACACTCCATCAGTGATAGAGAGAGAGAGAGAAAGAGAAAGAGAAAGAGAGAGAGAGAGAGAATGAGTGAGAGAAAGGGAGAAAGGGAAAGAGATAAAGAAAGAGGGAGAGAGAAAGTGAGAGAAAGAGAGGGAGAGAGGAAATGTGAGGGAGAGAAAGAGTGAGAGAGAGAGAGTTAAAGAGGGAGAGAGAAAGAGAGGGAAAGAAAGAGAGGGATAGAAAGGGAGTGAGAGAAAGAGTGAGAGAGAGAGGGAGAAAGCGAAAGAGATGGAGAGAGATAAAGAGAGAAAGAAAGTGTGAGGGAGAGAAAGAGCGTGTGTGAGAGATAGAGATAAAGAGGGGGAGAGAAAGTGAAAGAGAGAAAGAAAGAAAAAACTATAATATATAAAAAGAACCAACTCTAAATATGACATCGTTTGTTTGAGCTAATTGATTTTGTTTTTATTTCTGTTTTCTGAAAGCTATTTATTTCCAGACAGGAAGATCCACTTTGAATAGGCCTGTAAATAATTTCATATGGCACTAGTCTCATCAAAGGGGAGCGAACACAACTTATTTAAGGCTTATAGAAAAATATCATATGCTGCTCTTGTTTAACATTAAATTAAGAAAACCTATGATTAAAACCACCCCGGCCTTTATTTACGGGTTTATCAGACCCCTTTCAAGGCCTCCGAGATGGGTGGTAGGAAAGAAGAAAGGTATCATTAAACAGGAGGGAGACCCGGCCCGAATGCTTGCAACAGAGTGGACTCCGCTAAAGGTACAGAAGGACCAGCTGATGGTGTTAAACCAGGTGATGGATTAAGTCTACCATTCTAGTAAGCCACAACAGGATTTGAATTCGAAATGCTCATAGTCGGTACAGGTAATGCAAGGAATCGCGTCAGACACTCTAACAATCTCGCTAATCTACCCACAGGATTGGTACTTTATTTTATGGGCCTTGAAAGGAGGTAAAGTAAAGTTAAACTGTTAAGGATTTGAAATCAGAACCAGAACAAATGCTACAAAGCATTTTGTCTCTGAATCTAACTCCTCTGCCAATTCGTAATCTATTTATTCATACACAGTGTATCTAAGACTAAGTTATCCAATGCGCCTTCTTTAATTAAGATGTTAGTGTGTGATTTAGTTGCTATTTCTTGTGATGTGAGCGACCGCATAGAGGCTTCACGAATAGTTCAGCAAATGACCTGAAGATGATCTTATTCTTGCATTTGTCTTTGTAATTGCTTTTGTAATTTTATGATACTGGCCGATATTCATTATCATTAAACCGTTTTCTTTCCTGTAACAAGGGCGGTGTATTGGCAGTATCGGTAGAGGGTCAGACGCCGTGCTTTGCAGCAAAGAGTTACGGCCCTTTATGGTCTGAGTTCAAATCCCGCCGAGGTTAACTTTGCCTTTCATCCCTACGGGGTCGATAAAATAAAGTACCAGTAATACACTGAGATAATTTCTGGCCTTGTGCCAAAAGTAGAAACAATTATCATTAAACCGACCAATTAACAATGAAATAGCGGACATTATAAACACCGATGTCTTCTCTCGGTTAACTTTGTCTTAAGGCTCTAGTGTGGATGATACAAGTAGACAAAATGGACGAGGTTGTGTATCAGATTTTATTCAGTGCATGGATAGCATTAAAGAATGATTGAAAAAAAAAATACATAGCGCAGCTTATTGCATAAAAATTAATTAGTAAAGTAGGCATTGGTATATTTGACATGGTAAGCTAACAAATATTAATGTATTAAAGTTAATGAAACATGCAATTCAGTAGGGAAGTGAGTCTGATCTTTTGCAGTGAAATGACGGCGACGATCAAAGTTTGGTCTATTAGGTCTCATCCCTCAAACATAGTCTCACTGTAACCGCAAGATGTTAGAATGATTAGAGTTATTGGTTTCTCATGAATGAACACCGATCATCTAATAACAAAATAATTGTTTCTATTTTAGGCACAAGGCCAGCAATTACCCAGTACATTACTGGTAATTTATTTTATCGACCCCGTAAGGATGAGAGGCAAAGTTAACCTCGGCGGGATTTGAACTCAGATCATAAAGGGACGTAACTCTATGCTTCAAAGCATGGTGTCCGACTCTCTACCAATACTGCCAATCCACATGACTGTGAAAAAATAACCAGGGATGTCTACTTCTTGAAAACTTAATAGTAAGATAGGAGCTAGCAGCTATAATGGAGTAAGCCAACAGATTTTAATTAAAATTGCACCTTAACTGACGAGAGCAATCATATAAATTCAGGTAAAAAAGTTGGGGAGATAATCCTGAAATATTAATTAAGCAGAATCAATGAAATTAATTAATTAATGCAATTCGAACATATTTCTACCTTATTGTGCTACATTAGTGAAGCACGTGTTCGTTCATCTGTCTGCAGTCAATGAAGATCTTGAATTCGACTATTTGATTGGTTGGGTTTTATATGTCCATAGATGTTTGATGAGTTCGATTCTGACACGGAAGTAGCGACCGCACGTGAAACACACGTGCTCTGTAACTTTCTTTGAAGTGCCAGTAAAGCGGGATTTGTGGAGCTTGTATCTGGATTCTGTTGTCTGGATGCGAGATTTTCTCTGTGCTCATAGTTTTCAGTGTTATTTTCGGTCTATCTTTATAGCGCATTTTCCGGTCGCCAACTGTTTTCTTTCCTGTAACAAGCTCATGGAGCAGGGGTTATTTTCGAACGCACATATTGTTCATGTAAAGGACAATCGTAAGCGTAACTGGAAGATCTTTGAATGGTTAGAGAGATATAGAATGGTTAGAGAGATATGGTTTTTCATAATGCTTCGCTGAGAAGGTTTAATATGTCTGAAACATATCTGTAGTTGTCACTAAACTAATAAAAATCAGAGTCTATTTTATTGTATTTAATATTTAAATAACTTTAATTGAATAAATTTTCGCAGTTGTCTCCACTGAACTTTTTTCCTTCGAATAATTAGTCATTTAAATATTGATTATTTTCCTCATTAAAGGTGCTACTTTAATTAATTATCTCGGTTTGCTACATAAACTATGTTAGCACCTACTGTGTTATGAATAACATTCGTTGGTAACCCCAAGAAAAGATTAACATTAAAGTCTCATTGTAACAGCCATTTTGTTAAAAGGAAAAGAAAAACTATTTTCATCAAATAACTTGTTTTAGTGATGAAGGAAGAGAAGAGAAATGAAAAGGGAGTTGTATATAGTAGCATATGTCTATTAATTTATCAACTGATTTATTCTGGCGGCGAATTAATAGAGTCGTTAGTGCGTCGCTATTTATTTCAGTTCTTTGTGCTACAAGATCAATTTCCATTGCAGTCAGTTTTGTCTTTCATCCTTCTGGGGTTGTTAAATAAGGTACAAGCGCAACGGTGGTAGTTTGGCGGAATTGTTAAAAAGTCGCACGTATTACTTTGCGATATCTGACCCGATCCTGTGCGTTCTGAGCTTAAATCTGTTTTCCTTCGATCAAGAATTGCAACCGACAGATAGTATCAGCAATGGGAAAATTAATGGATATGTAGTTAGTTTCGTTGGTCCGATATGACAGTTGGCTCCTTCCCTTTTATATTATTATAATTTTTTAGTTGCAGGGAAGTGGATTGACAGTATCGGTAGAGCGTCGGACAACGGTCTGAGTTCAAATCCCGCCGATGCTAGCTTTGTCTTTCATCTTTACGGGAGTCGATAAAATATAGTACCAGTAACGCACTGGGGTCGATTTAACTGACTCTCTCCTCCTACAAAATTGTTGGTCTTATACCTAAATCAGAAACCTTTGTTCTTTAGTTGTAGCAGAGAAATAGATATATAATTGTTTGTGTAGTAGCAACGAAATAGAGCCAAGAGTTATGTTATTAAATTACGCCAAACCGTTTTGCTTGCTTTGGAAAAAAATATACTCAAACAAACACAATTAAGGTTGCGATCAACAATAATGGAACCCTCGAAGAATATCATTTTTCTCCAAATGTTTGAATTGAAAAGTATTCAATTCAATATCTGTTTCTTTTTTCTATGTTTTGATCTGGAGAAAGGATGGAGATGTGCTTATGGCATCCCCCCATTCCGAAACTGTCTGTTTATTTGACAACGTTTATGACATCAATACTTGTTTCATTCTTAACCATGAGAAATCACCTCTGATCTGATTGTTGTATTATGCTGGCTACATATGTAAGTTATATACTTCTTGATTTTATGGCCGAAACTTATCAAGTAATATTTGTTAACGTTGGCATCAAAATCATACAAAATATAAATGAAATATTGCAACTAAATGAAAATAGAAAGTGGAGTTATGTTAAATGTTAAGAATTATTATTAACAGGAAAATAGGAAAAATATACTTGACAAAGAAGTTATGGTAATGGCTATCTTGTACAAACAATGATGGCGGTAATATATTGAAAAGCTTGATTGATACAGGAAAAGTAAATAATGGGTGTAATAATAAGAAAAACGAAGGAAAACGTACTTAAGGGAAAATGAGAGCATTTTCTTTCGAAAGAAGATTTTATTTTGGAAATAATGCCGTAGTTATTTATGTCTGGCAGAAAACAATGTAGAAAAATAGATAATGAGAAATATTGGTAAAAAAGGAAATAACAGATAACACATATATTGGAATAAATCGTTAATCTTACTTCATTTCTTCGAAGACAATATGTGTGGTTTTGGCAGGAGGTTGTAAAAAACAAACTGGCAACACGATAACTTTAACACTTTATAATATACTGATGATTCATCGTGATTAAAAATGAGACAATTTCTGATTAATGATGTTTATATGTACAATGAGAAAAACAGAAAAACAGAAATACCTTAAATAAGGAAGACCAATCTAACTCAACCAATGGATTCCATTATTCAGGGTATGTTTGATAGGAATGATAACATTTATAACAAATACAAACATAACACTTATATAATGTATTCATTTTCTCTGAGAAGAAGAAGAAGAGCCTGTATGAAGTCGATAAAAATAATCAGTTAATCCCAAACAGTCAGAATAGATTCCTATGATAATATGAATGACGAAGCTAAGTTTATCGCTAGAAAGTTAAAAGTTGACACTAGGATGGAGCGTCTTGCCAAACTTGAAACCTTCATCACATTGAAGGACCACAAGGCTGGTTTAACTAATAGATCCAGCTGTAGATTACTGAACCCCACCAGAACTGCGTTAGGACTAGCCAGTAAGAAAATACTAAGGGATATAAATATACGCATTAGCAAAAATACTACCCTATTACAATGGAATAATATCCTGATTCAAAGATATATCTTCAAAGAATAGACATACGTTCACCCAGTTTGACATAGTGGACTGTTACTCCTCAATTTCTTGGGCACTATTAGTTAGCGCTTTAGAGTACGTCCATAGGTTTATCACTGTTAATGATTATAAGTTGTTATCATGCATACCCACAAAACCCTGCTCTACACCAATGGGTCTGTTTGGCTAAATAAATCCGAGACAGAAGATCCTTTTGATATCTCAATGGAGTCATACGACAGCACTGGTGTGAATTACACATTCTTAATATATTAAATAATAAAACCTCAATCACGCCGTTGGGGTATCCGAAACAATGACCTGGCCTTATCACACCTTAAATAAATTTCGTAAAGATTTTACATACATACATACATACATATACAGTCAACGCGATCAGTCGCATATTTTGGCGTGGGAGACTATTTATTAAATTTAAGATGAATACTATCTCCGACAGTAATGCCACAACTACAGTAATGTTGAATAACTGGTTATTCTTCTAACTATATCTTCTGAAGACACTTTTTATTCGAATTCGTAGAGATATCCGACTAAATAAATATTTAATTTTACAAGGATTTGCTACAACCAGCATGGCTGAACACAACATCAACAGCAACATTAAGGAAGTACCGAAGACAACCAACAAGAAAGGTTAACAAACTTTATTCAGTTGTAGCTACAGAAGAAACCGAAATTATAAATCGCATTTCTCTTGGAGTTGCGAACTTAATAATGATTTATTTAATTGTTATAAAATGGCAAAAAAACCTCCTCCATTGGCTATATGAACAGAATGAAGCTACACTGGGACGAAATACACCCAGAGCTAAATCACTTCACAGCGAAACAATTACGCCAACAAGCGACGTTTGTTGAATGTAAAAATAAGATAAATATTATTAATTGTAAGTCCCCCACAACAAACGTGGAATCAACAACACGTGCTACAGGTCGCCATGCTACTAGACTTCCTAGCAGCCAGGTTGAACAGCGCCTTGAAACAACTATGTCTGTAAGAAACTTGACACCACTTGTACCATCTAAGTCTACCTCGAATGCTGGGGAAAACACTATCGATAGAAATAATAATAATAATCGAAGAAATAATAATAATAATCGAAGAAATTAGACACCACGTATACCATCCGGATCTACCTCGACTGTTGTAGAAAATACTATCGATAATGATAATAATCAAAAGTATAAACAATTGAAAATTTCCCCCAACGAAATCTTCCAGAGAGAAATTAATTCATGTATAAATATTTCTCTTGCTGAACGTATTAAAACGACAATATTTAATAAAAAAAACAAATAATGAAATATTACGTGTTATTGACGAAATAGGGGATGAATATTTACGACGGATAAAAACCCCAACATTTTGGCAAATCAACGCCTGTTTATATGCCTTAGCCACGACAGTGAAGCATTATCTTGGTGATAGCAGAGATATTAACAAGTACAAAACACCACAAAAATACCATCATATATAACTAAAATAGAAAAAAAGATTGCTGACCTACGAAAAACCATAGGATATGTGACAATGCTTCTTACATGCAAACAAACACAAAAAACCTCACTCCTCACCAACAAAGAGTGAAAAATAAAATAGAGACGCTGTTTGGTAACAGTAGAACCAGAACTCTTCAATATAAGCTGATCACCCTCAAACAAGAATTGAGAGCTGTTAGAGAAAAACGCCGACACCTGAAGAAGGTAGATAAGAGAAAAGTGCTTAATAAAAGATTCAGACGAAACCAAAACATCAATCTATAGAGATATGAAGAACATGCAAGCATACACACAAAATGCACGCGTATATACATATTCATCTATCCATCCATTTCACAATCTACCCATACATACATGTACCATGCAAGCATACAATCATATATTCACCTATCTACCCATCCAGCTACCCATCCATCCATTTATACATACATAGATAAGCCGTAGAATATCCAATATATCCGTCTCTAAGAAAATATTTGATGAGGCAGTCACATATTATAAAAAAATGGTCCTCGTAGATAGCAGTTTCAAAGATAAGATCTAAAACATAAACGACAGCTTCACAAAAAAATAGATCTAAGGATATACCTAGAAAAGTTATCTGGTTCACACACGCTTTCCCTTTGAATGTAAAGACTAGCGAGAAAAATATTGAAGATCGTTGGTCTAATGAAAGGGAATGAATAAACTATATGTGGAAATTCACCGTTTCTGACTCTGCAATATATTTAAACACTTTGGAAGAATTTCATAGTATGATAATGTAGTTCTTGAGAGTCATATCTAGGCTGAAATAAATAAATCATTTCCCGACTATGATTACATAGAAATCGTATTGTTCTGTAAAACCTAAAGCTTCAGTAGATTATGTTAATATAATAGCCGGTTGCGTTTCATGTTAGACCCATAAACAACATAAAACGCATACGATTCATATAAGTTCGGGGCTAGCAGCAGTATTTGGTGCATCTTGTAACTTCTATGTGATCAATAACAGCAGATGTATTATATTAATTGATATTCTAATCGATAAATTGCAATGCATTCATATATGTGAATTATATCGGACACAGTACTACTTTGTTTCCCAAACAGTATGATGATACAGAGTCAAGTAGGGGTTGTGTATAAATACTGAGATAACTATAAGCACATGTCTTTTGAAGCATACACACACACACACACACACACACACACACACACACACACACACACACACACACACACACACACACACACACACACACACACACACACATATATATAAACACACAGAAGTACACACAGATACATACACAAAGTTGCACACACACACACACATACACACAGATACACACATATAAATACACAGATGTACACACAAATACATACACACAGTTGCACACACACACACACGGATACACACATATAAATACACTGATGTACACACAGATGCATACACACATAGATACATATAGATGCTCACATACACAGATACACAAAGACATACACACAAAGAATTACACACACATAGACAGATACGCCAACAGATAAATACACAAATACACACATGCACATACATGTATAAACACACTGATGCACACACACACACACACACACACACACACACACACACACACACACATATATGCACACAGATACTCAAATAGATGCATACATACAAATGTGTACAGAAACAGAGACACATACAGCTGCACATACACAAATGCACAGATACACACAGATGTCCAGACAGACAGACACACACACACACACACACACACGCAGACACACACATAGAGATGCATACACATATACAAACAGATGCATACACACGTGGAAATACACAAATATGCACACACATATATACACACATGAAAGCACACACACACACACACACACACACACACACACACATATGTACACACATGAAAGAACACACACACACACACACACACACACACACACACACACGCACACACACACACACACACACACGCACACGCACACGCACACACACACACACACACGGACACACGGATACATATGCACGTACATATACAAATGAACCTCAGTAGAATACTGTTGTGACCCAGTGTCATTTATTTATGAAACATGTTATGCTAATAAATTATAATGTATGCGTGGACAGACATAGTGGATTGTGAATAAATGTATGTGCACACATACACACACATATTATCTCGTACATAATACATGCATTCATATATAGTAGTGGAAGCCTACTCAAGTACGAGTACGGCCACTTCTTAGGCCACATACACACAACAAAATAATTGTTTCTACTTTTGGCACAAGGCCAGCAATTACCCAGTGCATTACTGGTACTTTATTTTATCGACCCCCGTAAGGATGAAAGGCAAAGTTAACCTCGGCGGGATTTGAACTCAGATCATAAAGGGACGTAACTCTATGCGTCAAAGCATGGCGCCCGACCCTCTACCGATACTGCCAATCCACCGCCCTTACACACAAAAAATAATTGTTCTACTTTAGGCACAAGGCCAGCAATTACCCAGTGCATTACTGGTACTTTATTTTATCGACCCCGTAAGGATGAAAGGCAAAGTTAACCTCGGCGGGATTTGAACTCAGATCATAAAGGGACGTAACTCTATGCGTCAAAGCATGGCGCTCGACCCTCTACCGATACTGCCAATCCACCGCCCTTACACACAAAAAATAATATTGGCAAAAACGTGTTGCAGATGTTGTTGTTCTTGATATCCTCTTAGATGGCTCATCAAACGAGGAAGTGCCTTACAAGTCATACCACACAATGTGCAGATAAATTTTCCGTCTGCTTGAGTTTGCTTAGCGTAGCATGCTTTGTGGTGTTGTGTTATCTCACTTGCAGAGGCATACACTTTGGTACAGATGCCACATGCAAAATCAAGGTGCATGTGGCACTCAAAGGAGTTATTTCCATGAGTATGACGTCTGCTATGGCTATGTAGCTCAGTCTTTGACATGCATACGCGTCCGCATTCCTCATAGGTAAGAGTCTCTTTCGAGCTTTGATCTGGGAGCGAACAAATATCCGCCATATATTTAGCTGCTCACCTCATTTCAGCACAGGCCCTCAGCTTCTTTTCAAATTCCATAACACTGGTACCAGTCAGATTTCACCATTGGACTTTGTCTGTTGCAAGATTTTCTCATGTTTCGGTGTTGATATTGACCTTCTTCAGACTATCTTTCAGGCAGCCTTTAAAGTGCTGTGTGACTTGCACTGCAGGCGTTTGCCTCGCCACAACTTTCCATGCAATACTTTCTTTGGGAGTCTACAGACCCCCAGGGACGCTGTTTCATGATCATGGTCTCAATGCTTGGCATACAGGCTCGCTGCAGCAACATCAGTGTCTGGTGTATGAGACCTCCATGAGATCTTGAGGATGATCGAAAGCATTGTTGGTGGAAACGTTCGAGACCCTGGATATGCCTACACCAAATTGTACATATCTCACACCCATATAGCAAGACTGTAAGCACAACAATGTCCTTTTCAGGTTGATTGTCAACGCAAACATTCAAGCAGAATGTTATGCGCAACGTGCACACATATATACAGTACATACATATATACATATATACATACCTACGTACACACATGCATACACATACATCTATACATATATGTGTATATAAATATTACACACACACAAACACACACACACACACACACACACACACATATATATGTGTATATATAAACACACACACATATATACGGTAGGTGAAGTATAACTTAATTTTATGGGCTTCTCACGAAAGACAACATTTCATAATATATTCATACCAAATTCTTAACGAACAAATCTCCAAGTGAAATATTGATATAGTGTAATATATCTTAAGTACAACATTTAGATATAATGTTATATTTATTCGTTTAAGTCTTTCTTAGGTAAAGTGTTAACGTTGTTGTATCATGTAAATATTCACTTAATAGTAATTAGGTAGAAGAGAGCGAGTGAGTGTGAGGGAGCTAGAGAGATAAAGGGAGGTAGGGACAGAGAAAAAGAGAGAGAGAGGACACAGAGAGGAGAACGAGAGAGAAGAGAGAGAGAAGAGAGAGAGAAGAGAGAGAGAAGAGAGAGAGAAGAGAGGAAAGTAGGGCAGAGAGAGAATGAGAGAGAGAACGCGAGAGAGAGAGAGAGAGAGAGAGAGAGAGAGAGAGATAGAGAGAGAGAGAGAAGTAGAGACAGAGTGAGTGAGAGAGAGAAAGAGGAAAGTAGGAACAGCGAGATAACAAGAGAGGGAGAAGAAGAGGAAGAGAGAGAGAGAGAGAGAGAGCGAGAGAAAGGAAAGTACGGAGTGAGAGAGAATGAGAGAGAGAGAGAGAGAGAGAGAGAGAGAGAGAAAAGTAGGGACAGAAGAGAGATAGAGAGAGAGATAGCGAGTGAGAGAGAGGAAGGTAGAGAGAGTGAAGGGGAGGGTGAATGAGAGTGTGAGAAAGAGATGCAGGTACGAGAAAGAGAGAGGTGGGTTAGAAAGAAAGCCTAATAGTTTGGTTACACTCCAGAAGAAGAGGCCAACTAAAACATGAATTATAAATAAAAATCTACCTTTGAACCAAGATGCATTAAAAAATATTAATAATAGTTTCTGATTAAGGCAGTGATTTAGTCAATTAAAACAACACCAGTGCATTACTGGTACATTATTTTATCGACCCCGTAAGGACGAAAGGCAAAGCTAACGTTGGCGGGATTTGAAATCAGAATATAAACGAACGTAACTATATAGCACAAAGTATGTTGTTCGCCGATCTACCGATTCTTACCAATCCACTAGCCTATAAAATAATATTAATAATGGGTTCTGATTTAGGCAAAAGGCCAGCAATTTGAAGGGATGGGGAAGTCGATAACATCGATTTCAGTGTGTTATTGGTGCTTTATTTTATCGACCATGTAAGAATGAAACCAAGACTAACCTCGGTGGGATTTGAATTCAGAACGTAAAGTGCCTGAACTCTATGCGTTAAAACATGTCGACCGACGATCTACTAATTACTGCTAATCCACCACCCTATAGGAAATCTTAAGAATGATAATTATAATTGTTTCTACTTTTGGCACAAGGCCAGCAATTACCCAATGCATTACTGGTACTTTATTCTATCGACCCCGGAAGGATGAACGGCAAAGTTAACCTCGGCGGGATTTGAACTCAGATCATACAGGGAGGTAACTCTATGCTTCAAAGCATGGCATTCGATCCTCTACCGATACTGCCAATCCACCGCAAGAATGATAATTATAATGATAATGATTAAATATAATAAATGTTCTGTGATGATAATTTTGAAGAAAATTACTTGGTACAAACATACGTTCATTTACTTTTATAACTGAAGATATGTACTTTATTTTATCGGCCCCGTAAGGATGAAATGATTTGAAATCAGAACGTAAACGAACGTAACTGGGAAAACCTTCGTATCTAAGCTCCATCAAGCCAATGTTTATTGCAGTACTTCAATGTATGCTAAAGTGTTAGTTGTTCTGTCATCAGCACAAAAGTACAAATTTCAGAGAAGAGTTTCATAGCTTATGATTCTAATTTTGAAAAAAATGTGACCTTATGAAAGATATCAGCTACCTAAGTACAGTTCTGTGGCTTACATCTTAGAGACTACATTCACCCACACATACATACATACATACTTACGTAAATACATAATACTTACATACATACTTACATACATACATACATACATAGATGCATACACTCAATACAAACATACACACATATATTCATCCATACATTCATATTACATACATACATACGTACTTACATACATATATACATAGATACATGCATATGTACATACATATATAAATACACATATACGTGCATACATATATATATACATATATATATATATATATATATATATATATATATATATATATATATATATATATATATATATACATACATATGGTGGCTGCCAACTCGTTTTCGAGTACGGCCACTACTTTATATCCATGTAGGAGAACCCCTACCGATGCGCTGAACGAGTGTGACTTTTTAGTCCAGCCAGCGACTTGAAAACTCTGGTACAAACACTACACCTGTGACAATTATTGACACATAGTGCTGGGCCCTTGGTACCATGTGATGACAAGTGCAGAGAGATCTCCAGATATAAAGCAATTCCTGTGCCGTGAAGCTTTTATAGTGAGCAAAGGCACTGCACAAAGCCAGTCCCACTCTCTTAACCAAGATGATATTTACCAAAAAGAAGAACAAGTCAACATCATTGGATACCATCAGGGTTGCAGGTGTTATATCAGAGTTTTCCTTCTCCTAGAATTATGCCTTGACAAATGCTAAGGGGTCATCTCTCCCGGTGATTTTGGATGGCCATTGACTCTTAAGAGCTTCTTTGCCCTTTGACAGGTTTTGTTTTTAGTCCTGCATGATGTCCAAAGTCACACTCCTTACCAAGAAACCTTGGTGGGGTTGACAGTTTAGTCGCCAACGACCCGACCACGGGACAGGTTGTACTGGGATACATGTTACTAGTAGCACCAACTGGTGACCTGACATACATATATATACATACATACATACATACATACATGGTGGCTGCCAAATCGTTTTCGAGTACGGCCACCACTTTATATCCATGTAGGAGAACCCCTACCGATGCACTCTGGTACAAACACTACACTTGTGACAATTATTGACACATAGTGCTGGGCCCATGGTACCATGTAACGACAAGTGCAGAGAGATCTCCAGATATAAAGCAATGCCTGTGCCGTGAAGCTTTTATAGTGAGCAAAGGCACTGTACAAAGCTAGTCCCACTCTCTTAACCAAGATGATATTTACCAAAAAGAAGAACAAGTCAACATCATTGGATACCATCAGGGTTGCAGGTGTTATATCAGAGTTTTCCTTCTCCTAGAATTCTGCCTTGACAAAGGCTAAGGGGTCATCTCTCCCGGTGATTTTGGATGGCCATTGACTCTTAAGAGCTCCTTTGCCCTTTGACAGGTTTTGTTTTTAGTCCTGCAGGATGTCCAAAGTCACCCTCCTCACCAAGAAACCTTGGTGGGGTTGCCAGTTTAGTCGCCAACGACCCGACCATGAGACAGGTTGTACTGGGATACATTGTTACCAGTAGCACCAACTGGTGACCTGACATACATACATACAGACATACATACACACACACACACACACACACACAAATATATATATATATATATATATATATATATATATATATATATATATATATATATATATATATATATATATATATATATATATATATACAGTATATATATATATATATACACGCATACATACATTCGTTCATTTGTACACATTAAGATGATATACACAAAGGCAATACAAACAACAATGTCAGCATAAAACGTTACAACAAAAAACAACAATAATAATACCAGCATCATCACCAGCAGCAACTGCCTGTGTAGAAAAAAAAACTACAACAAGCAACAACAGCAGCAGCAGCATGTACGGACGGCAGCAGTTGTAAAAAAGACAGCAGCAACACTTCACCATCAGCTGTTGAGCAGGAAGCAGCAATAAGAGTAGCCACAGCAGTAGACACAACAGCAACAACAGCAGCAGCGGTGGCAACAGCAGCAGCAATTGCAATATCAGCAGCAGTGACAAAAGCAGCAGCAGTGAAAACAGCAGCAGCAGTAGTGGCAACAACAGCAGCAGAGGCAACAGCAGCAGCGTTAGTGGCAACAGCAGCAGCAGCAGCGGTAGTGGCAACAGCAGCAGCGGTAGTGGCAACAGCAGCAGCAGTAGTGGCAACAGCAGCAGCAGTGACAAAGCAAGCAACAGCAGTGGCAACAGCAGCAGCAGTGGCAACAGCAGCAGTAGTGGCAACAGCAGCAGCAGTGGCAACAGCAGCAGCAGCAGCAGCAGTGGCAACAGCAGCAGTAATGGCAACAGCAGCAGCGCTAGTGGCAACAGCAGCAGTGACAAAGCAGCAGCAGTGGCAACAGCAGCAGCAGTGGCAATAGCAGCAGCAGTGGCAACAGCAGCAGTGGCAACAGCAGCAGTGGCAACAGCAGCAGTGGCAACAGCAGCAGCAGTGGCAACAGCAGCAGCAGTGACAAAGCAAGCAACAGCAGTGACAACAGCAGCAGCAGTGGCAACAGCAGCAGTAGTGGCAACAGCAGCAGCAGTGGCAACAGCAGCAGTAGTGGCAACAGCAGCAGCAGTGGCAACAGCAGCAGCAGCAGCAGTGGCAACAGCAGCAGTAATGGCAACAGCAGCAGCGGTAGTGGCAACAGCAGCAGTGACAAAGCAGCAGCAGTGGCAACAGCAGCAGCAGTGGCAATAGCAGCAGCAGTGGCAACAGCAGCAGTGGCAACAGCAGCAGTGGCAACAGCAGCAGTGGCAACAGCAGCAGCAGTGGCAACAGCAGCAGTGGCAACAGCAGCAGCAGTGGTAACAGCAGCAGCAGTGGCAACAGCAGCAGTAGTAGCAACAGCAGCAGTAGTGGCAACAGCAGCAGCAGTGGCAACAGCAGCAGTAGTGGCAACAGCAGCAGTAGTGGCAACAGCAGCAGTAGTGGCAACAGCAACAGTAGTGGCAACAGCAACAGTAGTGGCAACAGCAACAGCAGCAGTGGCAACAGCAGCAGTAGTGGCAACAGCAGCAGTAGTGGCAACAGCAACAGCAGTGGCAACAGCAGCAGCAGTGACAAAGCAACAGCAGTGGCAACATCAGCAGTAGTGGCAACAGCAACAGCAGTGGCAACAGCAGCAGTGGCAACAGCAGCAGCAGTGGCAACAGCAGTATCAGTGGCAACAGCAGCAGCAGTGACAAAGCAGCAGCAGTGGCACCAGCAGCAGTAGTGGCAACAGCAGCAGCAGTGGCAACAGCAGCAGCAGTGACAAAGCAAGCAACAGCAGTGGCAACAGCAGCAGCAGTAGTGACAACAGCAGTATCAGTGGCAACAGCAGCAGCAGTGACAAACCAGCAGCAGTGGCAACAGCAGCAATAGTGGCAACAGCAGCAGCAGTGACAAAGCAACAGTAGCGGCAACAGCAACAGCAACAGCAATGGCAACAGCAGCAGTAGTGGCAACAGCAGCAGCAGCAGCAGCAGTAGTGACAAAGCAGCAGTAGTAGCAACAGCAGCAGCAGAGGCAACATCAGCAGCGGCAGTAGTGACAAAGCAGCAGCAGTGGCAACAGCAGCAGAATCTGTATAAGCTGCAGCCACATCATTAGCAGCAGCAACAGTAGCACGTGATAGTGGCAGCTATAACAGCAGTAGCAACAGCAACAGTAACACGCAGAGGCAGCAGCAGCAGCTATAGCATCAGTAGCATCAGTAACAGCAGTAGGAGCAGTAACAGCAGCAGCAACATCGGCAGCAGAGCCAGTAACATGACGTAGCATGACGTGGCATGACGTAGCATGACGTAGCATGACGTAGCATGACGTAGCATGACGTAGCATGACGTCTTTGGTAGTGGTAAAGGCTTTGAAACAACACGAGGTTGATGTGAAACGTTTGCTGGAATACAAATGATGCCCAGAGAACATGAGATTGGGAGATACTCTTGAGGAGGTACGTAAGAATGCTGGAGTTTAACTGCTGCAGCATAATAAATAACAAGAGAAAATGCACATGCCTGCCCTGAAACATGAAGGGAAGAAGTACTTGAGGTTTCTAACCCCATGACCCTCCCAGAATAAGTGGGCGAAGAAGAAGACGAATATACATATCTATCTATCTATCTATCTATCTATCTATCTATCTATCTATCTATCTATCTATCTATCTATCTATAACGGAGGAGTTGTGGTAAGGAATCAGATGGGCCATAACGCACCAGAGTACTCAATACTTAGGGTAGTAGAGTGGGCAATAAGAGAAAGTATGACGGCTATTTCTGGACTAAAGACACTTTAGTCCAGAAATAGCTCAAGCCGTCGAAACGGGTTGAGTTCTGCCGTCGGGGTCATACTTTCTCTTATATATATATATATATATATATATATATATATATATATATATATATATATATATATATATATATATATATATATATATCATCGCTATTGTCTGTGCAAGGATAAACCACAAACAATGGAACATGTCCTAATTTCATGTAAAATAGCCCCAGCCAATGACAGATACACGCATACACACACACACACACACACACATATGCACACGCACACACACACACACACACACACACACACACACACACACACACAAACACACGCACATAAATCAGTTATAAACATTTGTATTTGTCGGACTTCCAACAAATTAAATACCCCGTCTACTTATATATATATATATATATATATATATATATATATATATATATAACATGTGGATAAACAGTAAACAAAACCCCATGCTACAACAATGAAATATAAGAAGAATTCAAAACAAATGTATTGTTATATATATATATCACAACATATATCATTTTGAATCCTTTATGTTGCCTTTGGAACCATAAATTTCCTTGGTCCATCAACATTATAATGTTATTTCTCGATCTTATCTTCAGGATAAAATTATTTCGTTTAATCTAGTTATTGGTGTTTTATTGCTGTTTTATTGCAGTCAAGAGAAATGGAATACCAATATGTGTTTTAATGGTTAGCATCGGACTTTAATTCTATGATTGTTGATGTCAAATTTCGTTCACCAATCTGGAAACAGGTCAGCCCCCTTGTGTATTTGTTTTTGCTAGGGATTAGCTATTTGTGAATAGAAATTTACATTACATTTTCCCCTAAATTCAGGTTCCATTATCATTTCAAGCCTTTTCTTTGTGATCTATATAAGATAGTTTTTTTTATCTATCAGCTGATATTTTCTATTTGGTTTCCTTTGTTTTATGTGATATATTGTATTGTAATGCGCATTTGTGGTAGATGCGTTGTCAGGCGACAAGAAAGTGTGTTAGCTATTTGTTCAATATAACAGTTAATGTCATAAAGTGAACCAACACGTTGCCCAATCCTGAGGTAAACTTACTGAATTTACTTGACTTCATCTCATAGGGAATTGTTTCCAACGAACTGAAAAGCAAATCAATGTCACATTCTGACTTTTTACATTGCAATCCACGTAGCTAACCACTACAGGACATGATTCACAGCCAGGTCCACGTCAAGTATAAAGTATGACATATACGAGTTTACTCAACTCATCAAACATACAGTAAGTTAAACATACTATAGTAATATATTTCTCACATTAATTCCCTACCTTAAATTAGTTATCTATGTATTTTATACATTGATTGACTTATTGGTCTGTTCATCTAACCGTGAAAGCGCGTAGATTAACACAACAGGAAATTAAACTTTTGGAGAATGGATTAAAACGTACTCTCAGTCTGAAAGTCGGACAGAGAGAATTTTGTCGAAAACTACGATTAAGAGAATTTTTCTGGAATATATGATAGAATATGAGGATGAATTATTACTCAAAACAAAAAGAGATTCAAACCTCCTCTAAATAGAAACAGAAATTTGGTAGAATACATAACTTGCCTACAACAATCTCCTGTACCTAAAGCCAGTTACACGCACTGAACAATTTACAGTAAAACTTCTCAATAATTATCAAAGAACCTGACAAAGGCAGAGCAATCGTAATTGTGGCAAAAAATCATTACTTTAGAAAAATTTGATGACGAACATTTCAATAAGAAACCAAATAAAGGTGAAGAGAAAAAAACAATGATCTAAATAGGTAAACCTATTTCAAAATACTAAAGTATGGATTACCTAAAGTATGGATTACCTAAAACTTATAAATCGGGACGAATTAAAAAACAACGTAAAAGGAAACCCGACAACGTATGTTGAAATACCAAAACCTATAAATTTAAATCATTGCCAGCCCGGTATCAAGCGACACCGCCGGAGGGAAACAACAGTTGTGATGGCAATCGACACAAAAAGAAACCGGTCAGTCAAAGTCCAGTTACGAGGTTTCGTAATGTGCTAAAACGGCTCTGCGATTTCTATGATAACTGACAAATACGATCAACGTGCCTGCAGCAAATGTCGCACGAATCTTGTTATTTCAATTACCAAATCTCTCGAAATCTTTCAACTGGCTTTTGACGTATATTCTTTACGTCAAACACTTTATATTTTGAGTGCCATATGTGTTTCAAGACCGATCGAGTGTCAGGTCAAGGTGATGAACCTTTAGTGCGACCAGTCACTAGTAAAACATCAGAAATTTTAACGAACGTTCCTTCAGCACTTTCACACGATCGGAATCAGTCATAAAGCCTGCCAGAGTATTCTCATAAAAACGTCAACAGGCGTTGCGTTGCTGCGAAGTTTCTTCCTCAACTCTAGACGCTCAATTAAAAGTAGTAGCCTCTTGTAGTGTGCCTTGAGCATAGGGAGAAGGTTAACGATGACAAAACTTCAAGACGCAAAATGAAATTCAACCGGAATAGCAGGCGGTATTGAACGGTGGTACATTGAGACATTGAGGTGTGGAACAGGCGCTGGGATCGTTGGGTACTTTTCTAAGAAGGCTATATATATATATATATATATATATATATATATATATATATATATATATATATATATATATATGTAAAAGGTAAACAGAAATAACAACACAATCAGTACAGTATATGGAAGGGATATATTAGGTTAATGCTTGATATTACAGGAAGAGGGTCTTAACGTTTCGGATGTTAGTCCTTCACCAGAATAAAGAATGAGAAATAAGATAGATTGAGGGGACGGGCGGGTTGAAAAAATGTCTTTAGATAAAAATAACAGGTCCATCCATGTTGACATCTCTTGCAAAACTGTTGGTATATATATATATATATATATTACGGCCCATACATTCTGAGTTCAAATATTGATATTCGTCTTTCCTTTTCCAGAGATCGATAAATGAAGCAGCAGTCAAGTACGGGGGTCGATCTAATCAACTTTATCATTATATTTTCATTCAAAATTTACGTATCAATATATATAATCAGTATCATTTCACATCGCTTGTTAGAGAATCATTTTTAGATGTGAAACTAAACAAAAATATTTTCTTATAAAAGCCTTTTACTACAGAGATAGATAGATAGATAGAGAGAGAGATACATACATATATATGTAAATATACGTATATATATATCTGTGTGTGTTTATATAACACACACACACACACACACACATATATATATATAATATATACATATATATATATATATATATATATGGATGTATATATAATGTATTTTGCAATACACTTTATGCTTAATTAAAAGCATTTTGAAGACCGTAAGCTATTGTTTTAAAGTAGTGACAAATTCACTTACTTTGATCTCAGCAAAGCGAAACAAGACTTGTCGACTTATCTCCCCTGTTTGCTGAGATCAAAGTAAGTGAATTTGTCACTACTTTAAAACAATAGCTTACGGTCTTCAAAATGCTTTTAATTAAGCATAAAGTGTATTGCAAAATACATTATATATACATCCATATATATATTGCTATTTCAGAGCTCCAATTCTAAATTTTAATTTCTGCCTGACCAACAACCGCTTTGCATAATCAGCTCCTGATTATTTACTAGATTTCTATAAGAATATAACATCAATGATCTCGGTAGACAGGAGGGGTAGTTGGCCTTGATAAGCTTCAACCAAAGCGAAACAAGACTTGTCGGCTTATCTCCCCTGTTTGCTGAGATCAAAGTAAGTGAATTTGTCACTACTTTAAAACAATAGCTTACGGTCTTCAAAATGCTTTTAATTAAGCATAAAGTGTATTGCAAAATACATTATATATACATCCATATATATATTGGTATTTCAGAGCTCCAATTCTAATATATATATATATATATATATATATATATATATATATTATACATACGTAAATGCATATATATGTATAGTGGCTTGAGTAGTTTTTTGTAGTGCGTGTGGTTCAGGGCAAGGTAAAAAGAGTAAGAGTAAGGAGCTGGGAGGGAGAAGTTAGAATAAAATAAAATAAAATAAACGAGACAAAACTTGTCTAAGAACGGAATATAGTATTTATGTTTTGTGTTTTATTGTTCGTTTAGGTGAAGGTAGAAGTGTAGGAAGATGAGTGTATGAGAGGTAATGTTAGAATTAAAATTAGGGTTAGGGTTAGAGTTAGGATTAGGATTAGTATTACTAAAGTTACCGTGAACGGTCACGTGGCTACCTTCTACGAACCTTGTTGCTGGGTTAGTATGGGTCATTCGATAGGTAGCGTTTTCAGATTATATACATATATATATACATTTATACATACACACACAAACATATATATATGTGTATGTGTGTGTGTGTGTGTGTGTGTGTGTGTGTATGTGTGTGAATGTGTGTGTATGTGTTTGTGTATGTGTGTGTATGTGTGTGTATGTGTGTGAATGTGTGTGTGTTTGAATGGTTGTGTTCTAAAAAGATTTTTAATTTAGTAAATTTCTTCAATATACATTGCTCTAGGACTTGATGAATAGATTGGACTTAAAATCGTCAGTTTAAACAAACACAAACCAACTATTTCAAACCAAGAACATATAAGATGGATGACACATGATGGAAAAGATAAAGATATTGTTTTAGATTTCTCATTATTTTTTCTTATCTGGCAATCATAAACATTTGCTGTTTTACTCTGTAATTATATCACAATATCATATGCTATATCATTGATACACATCAGATATATAACTGGTGCAACTGAAAGAGGGATTATATATATATATATATATATATATATATATATATATATATATATATATATATAACACAGTAAAGAGAGAAGAATACACACACACACACACATATATATATATATGTATATGTGTGTGTTCAAATCATAAGGGATATATATATTATATATATATATATATATATATATATATATATATATATATATATATATATATATATATATATATATATATATATATATATATACATATATATATATATATATACATATATATATATATATATATATATATATATATATATATATATATATATATTTGTGTGTATATATATATATATATATATATATATATATATATATATATATATATATATATACATATATATATATATGTATATATATATGTATACCTGTGTGTATGTCTCCGAGTGAATGTCTGTAGATGGAAATATACATACACATATGTAAATAGATACATGATGTTTAACTGCTATTTTCCAGTGCTTTGCCTTTATTCAATATATGCAAATATATTCATTAATATAGTCAAATTTAATTTATAAATCTTAGAATCGAAATGGAAATATCTTTACAACTATATCACTGAATCGTGAAAATGGCTGCCAGTAAAGTCAGGCAGGGAATTCTGCTGTAAAATTGTCTATGACGGTACATCGCTTGCACTCTTCAAGATATAGTGATTGATATACGTAATATATATATATATATGAAAAGAGTCAGGACCCCGACGGCTGAGCTCCGGCCGTTTCGACAGCTAGATTTGAGTATCGAGTACTCTGGTGCGTTATGGTCCACCTGGTTCCTTACCACACTGCCTTCGTTTTATATATATATATATATATATATATATATATATATATATATATATATATATATATCATGGATCAACCAAGCGCTCTTGCCATAATAACACTTTTTGAACTGCTTAGCCTCAAGAACTATGCCTGTAAATAATATTATTCTTTCTTTCCCATTACCTTATCACGTTGCGCGTCACCCCCTTTTTTTCTTTTTTCTTTTTACTTCAAAAACCTTGTTTGTAAATAATATTATTCTTTCTTTCCCATTTCCTTAACATGTTCAACATCACATTATCTTCTCTCCAGCATTTTATACCAATACAAATTCCCCCCTTTGATAATGCATAAAATGCTGAAACCGGTAATAGACAATTATTAAATAAATAAATAAATAAATAAATGCCATTGTTAATTAATAAATAAATTAACCAATACCTTAACACTTCACACAAAGTAAAATATTTTCTTTTAAACAATTTCTAACCCAGAAAAAAGAGAAAAAAATAAAAGGAAAAAATAATATTTTTCTTCCTAATAATCATCTTTTTCTCCCTATTTAAAAAAAAAAAAAAAAAAAAAAATATATATGAGTCGCAACTCATTTCTACAGCTTAGTGAACTGGAGCAACGTGAAATAAAGTGTCCTGGATTCGAACTCACAACTTTATGATTGGGAGCTCAACACTCTAGCCACTAAACCACGCGCCTTTCAACTTTAGAAAAGAAGATGCATTTAAACTATCACATTCTCTTCCCTCGGGCGAAATCTTTGTAGCACCAAATGCTACAAGAGATCTTTGTGTAAATGTTGATAAAAACCAAAGCTGGAGTAGCCATATAATATGAACAAAGTTGACATGATCTGCAAGATGTGTTCCGGGATCCTTAGAACTTTCCGGTCTATAGATATTCAAATCATTACCCTTCTCCTTTCAACCTTTTTCCAAGTTCGACTTCAATACTATTGCTTGCTTTGATCTTCTAACACGAAACAAAGTATTGTGAAAATTGAAATACCACAGATATCAATAAAAAAAAAAACAGGAAAAAAAAACATAGATAACACGACAGGCCATTTATTACTAGGATCGACTGATAAAGCTTAAAATCTTGTTTACACTTCTCGCTACATGCGGAAGGCTTCTAAATAGAGAGCAATTACCAGCCATAGACAGTTTGGCGTAATGTTTAAACGCAATCACTCGGCATGCGCGAGTACTTGGTTCGATTCCCATCTACTGCCTCAGTCCACTTTACTCGGTTTAATCCTTTTTATTAAAGTTATCTTCATTGCGGCGACTACATTTTCAAATTTCTTAAAGCTACACACACACATTCACACACGTATATAGATTTCGTTTAATGTGAAAACAAGAGGAAAAATGTTCAATACCAAATATATATATTTATTATATTACTCTGTAGCAACTCTAAGAGTCGCAGGTTCCCGTTTTCAGTTGTGGGATCTGTGAGAATCTTCGAAACTCAGAGTAGCAACAGAGACAACTATTATTGCATAATTTCTTTTCTTTATAATTTCTCTATAGTCTATCGCTTTGGATTTTATAACACACCCTCAACTTACAGAAGACTAACACATACAGCGTACTAAACACACACTCACACAAACAAATACAGATAATTAAGAAAGACAATAGCAACAACAAATAAATCTTTTCTTTTCACAAATCATTGTACCGGAGGCAATGCTCTTATATTTTGACAACATGTAATTATATAATCATAGATTTTTCGCTAACTAGCAACACATACTTCTAAATAATTCCCCAGACAATTTCTTTTTCTACAGCCATCAATCAATAACAGACGCTTGGTGACATCATCCCATATCTACAAATCTGTGTGTATTAAAAAAAAAGATTGGTTAGGTCATATTTATCTTAGTAGCTAACTGTTGTGAAGGCGTATGACTTAATAATTAGGGTTTTTCACATTCGTAAGGTCGTGCGTTCGATTCCTGACAGCAAAAAAAATGAGTTGTACCTATAATTCAAAGGACTGGTCTTGTAAAACACTATGTAAGGTTAATTTATGCGTGAAATGCTTTCCGCTGATCTAACATCTAGAATACTGGTCGTTAGAAACCGACGGAGGTTCATACTAAATTTACTGGACAAAAAAGCCATATTATTCAAACAATTTTACCTATGTAATTCTCTCTCTCTCTCTCTCTCTCTCTCTCTCTCTCTCTCTCTCTCTGTCTCTCTCTCTCTCTATATATATATATATGTATATATGTATATATATATAAGCAAAGGGATATTTAATTTGTTGGTAATTCAACAAAAATATATATTTATAACTGATTCCTCTGCCAATACTGGAATTGTATAATCAAGACCTTAGCGGTATGTCATATATATCAAATCATATATTTTATCTGATGAGGACGCACTGAAAAAAAACAACACAGTGCCTTTGAAATAATATATATAATAAAGCATATATTTTGATTATGTGAATATCTTTCATTTGTTAATATTTTGAATAATATTAAAAACTCCAGGAAAAATTTTTCTGTTAAGTGCTTTTAATCTATAGTAAAATTGTATTCATTGAGTAATATATTAATCTTTGGTTATACTATATATATATATATATATATATATATATATATATATATATAGTATAAAAAAAAAGAAAAATCAGTGATGCATCTGGACTCAGTTTATTGCTTGTTACAATTGTTTCGCCGTCAGGTAGCTCGAGACATGATCACTGTATGGATCTGGGTGATTCTACGGCTGCAGGTCCCTTCGGACACATGCAATTCTTACGGAGCAAATTTTCTCACTGGGGTGTTATGGTAAAAAAACACCTTCAAAAAACATCTTCCACTCTTGTCATGCCATTGGCTGTTGTTTTTCTACGTCATCATAAGTTCTCTCTCTCTCTCTCTCTCTCTCTCTCTCTCTCTCCCTCTCTCTCTCTCTCTCTCTCTATATATATATATATATATATATATATGTAGAGAGAGAGAGAGAAAGAGACATTGGGATTTACCAGTTAGACTAGTACCACGTAGTTGGGAAATGAACTTTTGAAACCAGTCGTTACTATATTTTTAATTAAAAACACTGCTTACGATTTTCAAATCATTTTGAAAGCAATCAAGAATTTGGAAAGATTTCGAAAAATTTATTATTAAGCTGATGTTTGGAACATTACACAATAAAGATTCTTACAAAAAATTATGATGGAAGGTTTACATTTAAATATACACTTTAAAATATACAGTTTAGTATTAATATTAGTATTATAGAACCAGGGAGGCTTTAGGTGAACTATGCGTGCACCGCAATAAATCAGACATCTACATGAAATCCTTTCACTGTTCATTCCTCACATCGTTAAATCAATTTATCTTTATCTGAAACACCCTTTGCTTTGATTCATCTCCTGCTCTCATCTTCCTTTTTTGAAAAATAAGTTAGAGAACAAACCAGATAGTGATTATTTTATTATAACTACTCCAGTTGTTGGAAAAATAGATTGGAAAATTAATTTAAAAAATCCCCCCAAAACTATTGGTTCGATATTAGAAAAATCATGAATGATTTTTATTGTAAAATTGATTTGGCTTTGAAGAGTAGCCCGTCAAATTATTGTTATTGTTGTTATTACTATTATTATTATCATTGTTATTATTATCATTATTATCACTATCTTTCTTCTTCTTCTTCTTCTTCTTCTTCTTCTTCTTCTTCTTCTTCTTCTTCTTCTTCTTCTTCTTCTTCTTCTTCTTCTTCTTCTTCTTCTTCTTCTTCTTCTTCTTCTTCTTCTTCTTCTTCTTCTTCTTCTTCTTCTTCTTCTTCTTCTTCCAATCATCATCATCGTCATAATCATCATCATCATTATCATCACCATCATCATCATCATCATCATCATCGCCGTCATCGTTGTTGTTGTTATTGTTGCTTTTAGATGCAAGTTATGTTCTACTGAATCAATCCCAAGACTTATTGACTCATATTTTATCGAACACTAAAAAATAATAGTTTGTTGTTTAGCAGCAGGTCAACCCTGATCGATTAGGCTGACCTATAATTAAAGGCTTTTCAGTTATGACCATTCCATCGTTCTTTCAGACAAAATGTATCCAAAACTATATTATACAATGCATCCTTCATTTTTGTAACACGGCAGAGCATCGGTTCCTAACATGGACTCCACAGACCTCTGACGGCCTGAAAAGGTAGTAATGGTAGACTGTATGCTTGGTGACGTTTCAAAAGTCTGGAGTCATTTAAATGAACAGCGTCGTTGTTAATGATAAAGTTGTTGTAGGATGTAGTTTGAGAGAAATTCGGTTGCAATGTCTAGCATGTTGACCAGCCACGTAGAGGTTCTCTTGTTGGTACGAACACTGAAGGATATAAAAAAGCCATAGCGACTTTTATAGGATACAATGAACGTAAAAGATTGTGTGAATGAACTAATTTGAACTCATTACGGTAAAATGTCGTCTCCATACGCTTATTACACTTTATCACATAAATGATTGATGTATCATAATCATAAAGTAACAGCCTCAGTATGATCGATTGGCGGAATTGTTAAATCACCTGACAGGAAGCTTTGCGGTATATTCCATATATCGCCTGACTCTGTGCGTTCTGAATTCAAATTCCACCTTCTGTCAACCAAGAGAAACATTCCTTATCTGTTTTTTCATAAGCAATGACCTATTTGTGGCTATGTATTGAATATACAGTTACTTCGTTCATTTCAATATAATTGATTCTACTTTAGGCACAAGGCCAGCAATTTGAAGGGGAGAGGAAAGTCGATTAAATCGACCTCAGTGCTTTACTGGTACTTTATTTTATCGACCCTCCCGTAACGATGAAGGCAAAGCTAACCTCGACGGAGTTTGAGCAAAGCATTTCAATATAATAATATGTGGTGAGTTAATAGAAACGTTAGAGCTTCGGAGTAAGTGATTCTAAGATTTTTAGTTTCCTTCCTATATTCAAACTGGTAAAGTCGTTAGGACGTTGGATAGAAAGGTTTTTCGGTATTGATTCCAGCTCTGTGTGTTCCGAGTTCAAATCCCATCGAGTTAATGTTTAGAAATAGGTCCGAAACAAAGCCGCGTGTGAACTTGCCTGTCTTAGCCTCTCCCTTAACGTCTGGTAGGCTCTAGAAAAATATGTGCCAATCACACTATGGTTCTGTTTCAATCAAGTAGTTACATTCTTCACACATTTAAGACTTTGCAATAATATAATTGTTTCTACTTTTGACACAAGGCCAGCAATTACCTAGTACATTACTGGTACTTTATTTTATCGACCCCATAAGGATGAAAGCAAAGTTAACCTCGACGCGATTTGAACTCAGACCGTAAAGGGACGTAACTATGCTAGAAAGCATGGCGTCCAACACTCTACTGATACTGCCAAAGTGAAGGTGGCGCGTCATTTCCTTGAGCAAGGCACTTTATTTCACATTGCTATAGTCTATTCAGCTGGAAAAATATGTTGCACCTATAATTAAATTGGATAGCCTTGTCACATAGAGTATCATGCTGAATCTTCTTGAGTACTATGTTAAGGATGCATATGTCTGTGGAATGCCCAACCATTTGCACGCTAATTTCAAAATCAAGTCACTCCATTGATCGAACTACTGGAATACTCATTATAGGAACTGAGGAACGTGTAACGATAGTAACCTAATATTTGATTAAACGACACCAACAGCAGCTGCGGCAACAACAACAATAATTATTTCTACTTTTGGCACAAGGCCAACAATTATCCCAGTGCATTACTGGCACTTTATTTTATCGACCCCGTAAGGATGAAAGGCAAAGTTAACCTCGGTGAGATTTTAACTCAGACCGTAAAGGGACGTAACTATGCTAGAAAGCATGGCGACCAGCCCTCTACCGATACTGCCAATTCAATTTTTTTTTATATAGGCACAAGGCCAGAAATATTGTGGAAGGGGAAAGTCGATTAAATCGACCCCAGTGCGTGACTGGTACTTTATTTTATCGACCCCGTAAGGATGAAAGGCAAAGTTAACCTCGGCGGGATTTGAATCCAGATCATAAAGGGCCGTAACTCTATGCTGCAAAGCATGGTGTCCGACGCTCTACCGATACTTCCAATCCACCGCCCTAACAACAACAATAATAATTGTTTCTCCCTTTTGGCACAAGGCCAGCAATTACCCAGTACATTACTGGTACTTTATTTTATCGACCCCCGTAACGATGAAAGGCAAAGTTACCCTCGGCGGGATTTGAACTCAGACCGTAAAGGGACGTAACTATGCTGGAAAGCATGGCGTCCGACTCTCTACCGATACTGTCAATCCACAATAATAATAACAACCTAAACAACAACAATAGCAGCAGCAACAACATCAGCAACAACAACAAAAAAAAACAGCAACAACAACAACAACAACAACAACATCAACATCATCATCCACATCAACAACAACAACAAAAACATCATCATCATCATCATCATCATCAACATCAACAACAGCAACAACAGCAACAACTGCAACAACAAAAACAATGATAACATTTTCGGTTGACGCAACAGAAATGAGAAACCTCCAGAATTTTCCATTTTATTTTCAAATGATTGAGTTAAGGAAATGTTTTAGAAAAAGATGTGAGGTTAGTTAAAGTTATCATTCTCTTCCTCCGTAAAGTTAATGAAAAAATTGTATTTCTGTTTGTTTATTTTCTCAAATCCATAATGAAATTATCGGATTAATAGTCAGATTACAGATTACACTGTGAAATGCTCAGTGACCTGCACGCTAATTTCACGGACAGGCTGTTCTCTTCTTAAAGCTGTTACCTTCGTCGTCGATACTAACGGAGGTCCAGCACACGCATATACGCATACACAAACATACAAATATACACATGCAAATATATACACACACATGGACACACACATACAGGCACACACACACAAACACACACACACATATGCAAGCACTCATACATACACACACACAAACACACGCACACACACAAATACACGCACACACACATACACGCACACAAGCACACACACACACAAGCACACCCACACAAGCACACACACACAAACACACACGCGCAAGCACACACATAGACGCACGCAAGCACGCACAAACAAGCACACACACACGCACAAGCACACACACAAACACACACGTACACACACACAAACACATCTTTCCCACCAGTATTCTTTCCTCTACCATATCGGGAATCATTGATTGTCTAAATTGGAAGCCTGTATCCAACGCTGCCATTACTGTGTCTTTGGAGGCCTGTAACTAAAACCAACATTGCCGTGTTATTGGAAGCCTGTAACCAACGCCGCCATTATTCACAAATCACATCATATTTCAGAAGTGTACTTGTTTGGAAAATGATTTGATCTAAGACCTTGTATTGAAATTAAGGTTATTACATGCAACTGAAACAATTACATCATAATGGTGCCATTTAACAAATGTGTTATATCCAGTTTTCATTATTTCGTCGTGTTAAAAGGTGACGAAATGTTGGCACTACGAAACACATGAAAAATAGCGACCGATGACAACTTCGTTTTCCGTCTTTAAGGGTCTTCAGCCAATTTTATAAGCTATTTCATAGTATCTTCGCGCATGAGCACACCATTCTTTATATTAATATAATTGTTTCTACTTTTTGGTACAAAGCCAGCAATTATCCCAGTGTATTACTGGTACTTTATTTTATCGACCAGTGAGGATGAAAGGCAAAGTTAACCTTTATATTAATATAATAATAGTTAAATTAGTTGAATTACTTAAATCTATATTTCGCTAGTTTCATCTAGTTTTATCTGCAAATTTAAAACACAAAACTATTTAATAAATGTTGTGTATATCCAGTTTAGGATAGGTACACAGTATCCATATATGTCATAAGACACGACACAAAGTGTTTGCGCCAAGAATATTACCTCTAAAGGAAACCATGATGAATATAAAGCTTATCATGGGGTTTGCAAGGTTAATCTTAGCTTTAGCAATGAAAATGGCCATAAAATGTTCGTTATTGTCGTCGTATTACTCAAAACTACAGATTGTACGAAGGGCTGACATCAATAAAAAAATAACAAAAATACCCGACCACAAACTATTGCTTCCAAAACGACACCATGATAAGTATAAGTCATGTCAGAGTGTCTGCAATATTAGTCTCAGCTTTAGTAACGACGACTACCTTAGAATGATTGTTTGTACTGTTTTACATACAAAAGTAGCTTCAACACATGTGTTGTCGTGTTAACCCTTCTCTTTTTATATCCGATAGTCCCGAATGTCTCAAAAGCTGCAAGCGTGGAATTACATATCACAATACAATTGATAGCTACAAGGATACACGGCTTTCATCATTTGTTTGATCTATTCACAAAGAATTCCTATCAATTCCCCTACGTGACTTAAAGGTAATAGCTTCTAGTGCAATGTAATAAATACTAAATATATCCGCCAGAGCAAGAGTAGATTACTATCAAGAAGTTGTAATAAAGAGACTAATAACACATTAGATATTTTCTTTTATATGACGAAACCAATGCATTCATTATTAAGTCCTATCTAACTAGACCACTCTTGCTCTATAGCTTCCACATTTTACCGTTTTGTACAGACGCCACACGCATACATACACATGTGCACACATA
>OZ024745.1:68034352-68039352 GCA_964016885.1 Eledone cirrhosa
ACCATCACCATCACCACCACTACCACCACCATCACCACCACCATCACCACCACAATCACCATCACCATCACCACCACCATCACCACCACTACCACCATCACCACCACCACCACCACCACCACCACCATCTCCACCATCACCAAAATTTGTTCGACAAAACTCAGCAATGCATCGTCCTGCGCGCATCTCGGACAAAACCACCTGACAGCCTTTCCGTGCCCGCAGAATTTGTCACGGACCTGCTGTTCCTCTCCTCGGTAAGATAGCCAAGGACAGACTGGTCAGTTCATGTGGGTCGGCGTCTAGAGTTTCTTCGAGAACGTCGTCGCTCTTACCACGCAACTAATCCTCTATAGAACACTAACATCGGATTTCCATTGACCTCATTTCCCAACTGGTAGAAAGCTATGAACACCTGACAACATTCCAGATGACAAGCGCCTAATTACAGTCTTCACTTTACCCAAGACTTGCAGTTGAGACAATGACGCTCACATGTTCATCGTTTAAGAATATTTGCAAATGCCGTAGCCACAGCGCGTCGTGCAACGCCGTGGAAAAAACATGGACAAGCCTCGACAGATGCCAACTTGCACACCCACCGATTTGTCTGGGTTTATCTTTGCAGCGTTCTAACGGCTCTATCAATTCACCACTCACAATGAGTACATACTATTGCTAAACTCCAAATCTAAATAACATCGTGTTGTTTTTAAAGAAAGGAAATTGCATGGAGTATATGTGTATTTGAAAAAGAAAAAAACATTAGTGATTTAAGAGGTAGTAAAATAGTGGCTAACACGACTTGAAACCTAGTCGACGACTCAACCACATTTACTAGAAAGACATGTAAGATGTGTAAATGTTTTAACCCAAAGCAATTTCCACACCAAACACAGTATGTTCACAAACAGAATACATATTTTTTACTGGTGTCGTAATATATAAAAATACCAGATGCTTTCAAAACACCAGCACATTTTTGGTGATCCAAACTATTCTTGTAAATCAAAGACAACACGACAGAGGTATCATATCCCTAAGGGGAATTTCTAGAGATTCAAAATTTCTATAATATATTTCCTGATCACGTAATGTTATTAACTTATATTTTAACCCCAACTAGTGTACACAGTAAGACTAACTATTCTTTTTTACATACACATAATAGATAAGAAATTGAATATAGTAATGAAAAGAGAGAGAATACAGAGAAAAACGTCTGAGGTTTTGGAATGTTTGAGCAATTGTATTTTTGATTAGTTGCTCGACTGTTCTTATGATTTGTCTATTGTAAGCCTCTAGAGTGTTGGTGTCAGTGTGTTACACTATTTACTTACCCCACTTTATTATTTAACATTTCTGATACCAAACTGCTTGAAACTATGCCTGGTTCTACGATACAAAACTAATGCTAATATTTATCTAACAACGGGAAGTGGATTGGTAGAGTTGTTAGACCATCGGACAACATGCTTTGCGGCATGTAGTTACGGTTTTTTATGTTCTGAGTTCAAATCCCACCGAGGTTAGCTTTGCCTTTCATCCATACGAGATTGATAAAACAAAATACCAGTAACGTACTGGGTCAATTTAATCGACCTTTCTCTTCCCTTCAAATTGTTGGTAGAAACAAATATTTATCTAAAAACCTTCCATCATAATTTTATCTAAGAACCTTGATTAAGTTATGTTCCAAACACTAGCTTAATAATAAGAAAGGTAATTACAAATTCTTGAATATTTTGACAATCATTTGGAAATAATTGGTCGTGCTTTTGCTTTAAAATATGGTAAGAAAAGATTTAATTTCAAACTCTGCTGCCAGGATCTGATTGTCAGATTAATTGTCTTGCAATATTTGTTCTAGCTCTCTGAGTTCAAATCCTGCCGAGATCGATTTTGCAGTTCTTCTTTTCAGAGTCAATAAAGTATCAACTCAGAGGGGTGGATCGACAAATTGCTGGAAATTCGAACAGCATTTCATGTGGTATCTGTTTCGACTCATTGCGTTCTGAGTTCAAATTGTGCCCCCCCCCCTCCCCCGCGTCATCAATTAAAAGTTGATATGATAGAAGTGTGGCTCATACGAGATGCAACGGCATGTGAATGAATGGAAAATATTGTTTTAGTTCTGTAAAGTAACCGGTGAAAAATGTTATTCTTTTGAAATACAAGGTTGTCATATATGTAAAAAACAAGGTTGTCATATTTGTAAAAAAGTGCCAGGAAATTAAATTCGTTGAAAATGAATGTATTTTTCAAGTAAATGCTGGAGAAACGTAAAGTAGAAAGTATGCACATAAACAACAAGCATCGGCAAAAACTTATGAGGACTCATACAAACTGTTACGCATGCATGCCAACACAAGAGCAAGAATGAATGGTTCATTCTACTGACATGGCTATAAAATTGAGGCTTGCTTGCATAATTGCAAACGAATCGAATGTTATTATTAATATTCGAAAAACTCAGATTACATTTATTGTATTCAGCCATGTAGAGCGAAAAAGTTTTCTTTTTTATTTGAATTTGGCAAAGCCGGCCATTTATCGCTCGTATACAGGAAACTGACTGGCCAGTCTGCTGATATGCAAATCTGGCCGATCAGTGGATCTGCTAATATGCAGATCTGACTGATCAGCCAGTCTGCTAATATGCAAATCAGGCCGATCAGTCACTGTGTATTTTTGAAAATAACATATATTTTCACTAGCCCTGACAGTTTGGCAGGTGAACAGTGAACTGTACTGATTAAGGGTGATGCCCAGAAATATTAGTGTCTGCAGTTCTGTTCACATGCCAACACAAGAGCAAGAATGAAGTGTTCATTCTACTGACATGGCTATACAATTGAGGCTTGTTTGCATAATTGCAAACGAATCGAATGTTATTATTAATATAAAAAAAACTCAGATTACACACACATATATATATATATATATGTACATAAAAAATATACTCAGACGCTTTGATTACCTGTACAGGCAATATTTATTAGAATGTTGTCATGTCGAATGTGCATTTCTCTCTCTCCAGATCTCTAACGGAGAAAGAGAAAGCATTGAGAGAGAGAAAGAGAGAGTGAAATCGAATCCAGTGCTTGAGTGGTATTTCATTTATCGGTTTTGAAATGAAAAAATGCATCGTTTTGCTGATATAGGAACAATGCCAACAATTTTAGGGGAGAGAGAGAGGGGAAAGTCGATTAAATCTACCCGCGTGCATCACTGGTACTTTATTTTATCGACTCTGTAAGGATGAAAGGCAAAGCTAACCTCGGCGGGATTTGAATTCCAAACGTAAATGGACGTAACTATATGTCGCAAAGAATGCTATCCGACACCCTACCGATACTGCCACTCCGCCATTTTATCCTAGAAATACATTAATAAACAGCATATCTGTTATTTATAAATCTCCCCACAGAAATAGGCACTGCTAATAACATAACACATTGCTATAAAAAATCCACATATACCATACTCTGATCACGAAGTGTAATAAAACATTTTCTGGCACATTTTAACGATTCTTATTTTGAAATCTCTACACACAAAGCATTATCTATTTAGAATGCCTGAAGAAGTATACTATGAATTAGATTCCACCTGTAGCACATTGATTAATGGTCAGAAAAAATAATTTGCGGCTTTAGTTCTGGATTTAAATCCTGCCAATATCAACTTTGCCTTCCATCCTTCTGGGGCTCATAAAATAAAGTAAAGGGGTTGATTCAATCGACTTTCCACATCCTTTCAAATTGCTGGCATTGTGCCGAAGTAGACACAATTATTATTTACATAATTCGTATTTTTGGCCCAAATATTTCATTACTTACGTTGTTCACTGATAAATCTCCGCATTTGAAAACCTGGGAGTTCTGACACCTTCCTCAATTATTATAGCATTATTGTAACTAACACACTCAAGAGGAGGAGGAGTTCTTCTTCTTCTTCTTCTTCTTCTTCTTCTTCTTCTTCTTCTTCTTCTTCTTCTTCTTCTTCTTCTTCTTCTTCTTCTTCTTCTTCTTCTTCTTCTTCTTCTTCTTCTTCTTCTTCTTCTTCTTCTTCTTCTTCTTCTCATCGGAGCAGAGTCCTAGCCCGAATGATTGAAACTTTATTCTTATTTTATTACCTTATTTATTTTCGTATGTTAACATACTTTACATTTCATCTGTAACCTACATTTTACCTTTCTCAATGAACTCTAAAAATTTATAGATTTGGGAAATATTATTAGCATCATTATGAAAAGAGATTTTCACACAATTTAGCTGAGCTAAACATATTTAATATGATTCATCATCTTATTTAATATGATTCACCAGTCTACCACCCCAAAACAGGAACGGGTTTCCAAACAGTTTTCAGTTATCAAATTTTATTCATAGGGGTTTGGGTCCACTCGAAGTTGTAATAAAAATACTTTCTCAAAATCTGCTTAGTAGGATCAAACCCGGAATCACATAGCCGCGAACTTCGTAACCACTAAGAATAAACTCATGGTATGATAGCAATAAATACCAGAGTGTAATGTTCATCGATGCAACCCCTAGAGGTGAATTAGCTTACAAATTTAGAAGGGCCCTAAATAAACATAAACTCAATATTAAGATAGTAGAAAGACCAGGTACCTCCGTAAAAACACTTATTAGCAAGACATACCCTTTTCAAAGACCCTCATGTATAGATAAGAAATGTATAACCTGTAAAATAAGCCCCCATATTAACTGTAAAACTAGAAATGTAGTGTATAGCATAAGATGTACTGAAGGACAATGTAGAGACAAAAATATAGTTTACATAGGTGAGACAGCTCGTAGTGTAGGGGAACGGATAAATGAACACTGGCGAGACCTTCAAGATAGTAAAGAATCATCTGTACTCTACCAACATGCTAAAATAGAACACAAGGGTAAATTAGAGAACACAAAAATAAAAATAGAATCTACACACAGAAAAGACGCAATGTTTAGACAAATTACAGAGGCAATAAA
>OZ024745.1:68044352-68074352 GCA_964016885.1 Eledone cirrhosa
GTGCTTGAAAATTATTAAAAAATAATATATACATATTTTCTCTTCAATTCCTTTCATCAAACAACTTAAAATATTTTGTTTGTGGCGAGATCTTCATGTTGTATGGGGAAATTGTCACGTTATGTATATATGTTATCCGAAATACTTCAGTTTGGTAAAGCAGAACGACAAAACGATGCAAGTATGAATAAATAATTAGCTAATCTAAGTTAATGTTGATATATTTTATAGAGGGTGTATTTTTAAAACAGCTAACTGGAACTGATAATGTGATGAGGAAAATAAACATTTGTAGTTCAAGCTCTTATTAATAATATTTTCGATTTTTTGTTTGTTTTTGGCAAGAGCAAGAAACAACATTAATCTTGCTTCAGTATTTTTATGACCTTACCAGGAAGATATAGCTTTCAATTACCGAAGAAGTGCTGAGAGAATCATTAAATTAATGTACAAGTTTGTACATCAGTTGGCGTAGAAAAATAGAAATGTTTAGTGAATAAATAACTCTTAGACACTATGTATCTGTTTTGGTACACAATAATTAAATTATAACACAATACTCTTAACATATTTAATGCAGGAGGGAAAAAAAGGGTGGGGCTGGGGGGGAGTTAAACTAGAATTAATTCTGAGGCAACGAACATATAGTATTCAATAATTTATATTATTTTAATTTTTTTCTTCAGACAACTCCTGATATAATGTCCCCCATATTAAATATGACAACAGTAACTTAACTATTGTATTTTTTCTCAGATGTATGGTGTTTCTGAATTATAGTTTCACAAGTTTTGTTGAAGGAAGACAGCTTGGAATCTGTTTCCAATTCTTCAAATGGAAATAAGTAGTTAGTAAATCTGAACTCAATATTTTGCAACAGATGCATCGATTTCCCATATCTCAACTTGGCGAATTGATAAGAAACACGAGCAGCATTTTATTTTTCTAAATACTTATCAATAGAGGTAATTTGATTTGTTGATTGATTTTTGGAGTTATATCGAACCTGTTAGATATTGAGAACTCCTGTAAAATATTTCAAGGAGGAAGATCGACACTTCTCTTATTTTTAAAAATTTGTTTCTGATATTGTTAATTTGATATATATTTTTTCTTTGTGTTTTACGATATGCTGACCTGAGTAGAAACTTTTCTAAGCAAAGTTCACTAAATGTCAAATTTATTTTCATCAATAGTATAGGTGAGGAACAATCTTCAATAAGAAGCGATAAAAATAAAAGGAGAAACGAGAGATAAAAAATATTCTAAACAGTTGCCGTGACAGTGAATCAAACACACCCTGTTATCAATTTATTCCAAATTACACTACTTATATGACATATGGCTTAGAAATTGTTTATCAAAAGCCCTTCTACGTGAAGCAGTAAGCTGGCAGGAAGAACAATTTTGGATATTTTTCATGTTAAAAATATCAATCGGTGACAAAAGAGAAAGTCACATTAAATTACTCAAATGTTTAGCAGAGAACATTTTTTTTTAGTTTTCCTTCCATAAGAACGAACAAAAAATTAATTCCTTACTTATCATTTTTTTTTTATATCATTACGCTAAAGATTTGATCAAATATTTCTTTCGCTATGAGAAAAACGAATCGAGTAAATAAATGGCTATATATATATATATATATATATATATATATATGGTTTTTTTTATCCCCGAATTTCATTATTTTAATTTTTGTTTTTGTTCAAAAAGTAATTATATGGTTTAGAAAAACGGTTATCTTAACGATTACGAGATTTTGGATACTATTATCGTCACTATCAGGAAGCCAATTTCTTCAAGAATGGGTTATTGAATTAATTTTATAGTGGTTAAAGGAACTAATTCTCTCGTTATAGAAAGGATATATACATTAAAACAAAATATGAAGTTGAAGTAAACTTGAACGATTCCTCGTTCATCCTTAAAATATGATTAACACCAAGAACCATACTTGAACTTCATTTCTCACGTGAACGACATAAAATGAATATATCGTAACAATGACAAAAAATGTCCTATTAATGATCTGACTTCTGTGGTAGATGTTAGTGCAAGAGGTACATAGAAAAGAAAACAATTCCATCTTAATATTAACTTGATATTAACTATGTGTAAGCATGGATGTGTGGTTAAGGAGTTTGCTTCGCAGCTTCGTAGTTTCAGATTCAGTCCGCTGCGTGGTACCTGGCAAAAGTGGTTTCTATTATAGCCTCGGGTCAACCAATACCTTGTAATTAGCACATCGTATATATATATATACAGTATATTACACACACACACACACACACACATATATATATATGTATATATAGTATGTACCCGTAACTTTCAAGGGAGTGGTAGGGGTGCCATACTAACATACGGCATTTCTCAGGGCATTTTAAAACATGGCGGAGCCCATCACCCCCCCTCTCCCTCTCTCTATATATATATATATGCATATATATATATATAATATATACACACATACATACATACACACCTCGTTTTCGTATTTGTTTTGCAAGATTCTTGATAAGAAATATCGTTACACTTTGCGAGGGTCATGTTGACAATTAAAACACGCACAAGTGAAGCTTCACTCCAGTTCCTATTATTAGCTTGGCAATTAATCCATTCATCAGATGGTTAATCACTGAATTGGCTATTTACTTATTTTTACTTATTTTCAAAGTTACCCCCCTCCCCTACACGATTCCTCCACGTCTTCACTTGACTTCAACCTTATGTGAATCGGTGTAAGTTTGAAGTCATCGGAAATGCGCAGCGTTGTGTCAGTGAGAATAATTTAAACACAATGCCAGCAGTTTGGGAAATCAAAATCATCTACCCCGGAGGTCGTTGGTATATATATAGGACGGGATCTACCCCGGTGGTCGTTGGTATATATATACGACGGGATCTACCCCGGTGGTCGTTGGTATATATATAGGACGGGATCTACCCCGGTGGTCGTTGGTATATATATATAGGACGGGATCTACCCCGGTGGTCGTTGGTATATATATACGACGGGATCTACCCTGGTGGTCGTTGGTATATATATACGACGGGATGTACCCCGGTGGTCGTTGGTATATATATACGACGGGATCTACCCCGGGGGTCGTTGGTATATATATACGACGGGATCTACCCCGGTGGTCGTTGGTATATATATACGACGGGATCTACCCCGATGGTCGTTGGTATATATATACGACGGGATCTACCCCGGTGGTCGTTGGTATATATATATACGACGGGATCTACCCCGGTGGTCATTGGTATATATATATACGACGGGATCTACCCCGGTGGTCATTGGTATATATATACGACGGGATCTACCCTGGTAGTCGTTGGTATATATATAGGACGGGATCTACCCCGGTGGTCGTTGGTATATATATACGACGGGATCTACCCCGGTGGTCGTTGGTATATATATATATATATAGGACGGGATCTACCCCGGTGGTCGTTGGTATATATATACGACGGGATCTACCCCGGTGTTCGTTGGTATATATATATATATATAGGACGGGATCTACCCCGGTGGTCGTTGGTATATATATACGACGGGATCTACCCTGGTGGTCGTTGGTATATATGTACGACGGGATCTACCCCGGTGGTCGTTGGTATATATATACGACGGGATCTACCCCGGTGGTCGTTGGTATATATATACGACGGGATCTACCCCGGTGGTCATTGGTATATATATAGGACGGGATCTACCCCGGTGGTCGTTGGTATATATATACGACGGGATCTACCCCGGTGGTCGTTGGTATATATATATACGACGGGATCTACCCCGGCCGGTGGTCATTGGTATATATATACGACGGGATCTACCCCGGTGGTCGTTGGTATATATATATACGACGGGATCTACCCCGGCCGGTGGTCATTGGTATATATATACGACGGGATCTACCCCGGTGGTCGTTGGTATATATATATACGACGGGATCTACCCCGATGGTCGTTGGTATATATATACGACGGGATCTACCCTGGTTGTCGTTGGTATATATATATACGACGGGATCTACCCCGGTGGTCGTTGGTATATATATACGACGGGATCTACCCTGGTTGTCGTTGGTATATATATACGACGGGATCTACCCCGGTGGTCGTTGGTATATATATAGGACGGGATCTACCCCGGTGGTCGTTGGTATATATATACGAAGGGATCTACCCCGGTGGTCGTTGGTATATATATATACGACGGGATCTACCCCGGTGGTCGTTGGTATATATATATACGACGGGATCTACCCCGGTGGTCGTTGGTATATATATACGAAGGGATCTACCCCGGTGGTCGTTGGTATATATATAGGACGGGATCTACCCCGGTGGTCGTTGGTATATATATACGACGGGATTCTATAGTTTCCGAGTACCAAATTCCACTCACAAGGTATTGGTTAATCCGACATTACAGTAGAAGATACTTGTACAAGGTCCCACTCAGCGTGACTGAACCCAAAGCCATCTGGCTGCGAAGTGAACTCCTTGGACGCTCACCCATTGTCTTCGATGATCGATTACATAAATTGATTTTGAGCTATACTCTCCAGGTATGAAATAGCGCTATGAGGTTTCATTTATGATTCCACCTATATACATATTCTTCTATAGAATATGTATTTGGTATATATATATACAATATACCGTGTTTCTTATATATATATATATATATATATATATATATATATATATATATATATATATACAATGATATTAAATAAATGGAAACTATATTTATAAAACCATATTTATTTTATAAATATAGTTTCCATTTATTTAATATCATTGAATATTTACTCCAGTAAACTGTTGAGTGCTCTAAATCAGTTATAAACATTTATATTTATATTTGTCGGATTTCCAACAAATTAAATATCCCTTCTACTTATATACTTATATATATATATATATATATATATATATATATATATATATATATATATATATATAACAAAGAACAAAGAAAGTGTGGTAAGATACCAGGTGGACCATAACGCACCAGAGTACTCAATAATAGGAAACGAGCCAGTTCGCATCAAGCTGTCGAAACGGCCGGAGCTCAGCTGTCGGGGTCCTGACTCTTTTCCTATATATATATATATACACGATGATGATGATAATTATAGATATTAGATAAACTATATGCTTTGAATAGACGTCAGTCCTAACGAGGATCAATATTTTCGATGCAATTAAAGGTGCAGCTAGTCTGTTTACATCAAGTATGGGGCTGTTAGTAAACATCTAGCAAGATTTCCAAAAGATTATACTGTCTGTGATGTAAATCTTCATGTTTCACTAACTCTGGGTTTAGTTTTGACAAAGATATCGTCTGACGATAAACATAAATGTAATCCTAATCGGATATTCTTAAATCTCGTGTATGTTATTGATTATAAAATCGACAGGGACAAGGATGATTACAATGTTATGATCATGGAACAAGTGATAGTAATTATAGCAGTCGTAATGTACCACTGTAGAAGCAAATGTAGAGTTGTAGAAGCTAATGGAATAATACGGAGAGAAGGTGCCAATTATAGGGTTTTCTACTTATCCATATTAATCTAATGGTAAGATCAGCGAAACACCCACCGGACGTGTTGTCCTCTCTCTCATTAATTTACAGAAAAGCTGCTGATCACGTGCACGTTTACATATCTTTTCTATTGGATAGAAGCTTGACAGATACATGTTCAGTGAAGTGTGTGTATGTGTGTACGTGTGTGTGTGTGTGTGTGTGTGTGTGTGTGTGTGTGTGTGTGTGCGTGCGTGCGTGCGCGTGTGTGTGTGTGTGTACGTGTGTGTGTGTGTGTGTGTGTGTGTGTGTGTGTGGGCTAGTTTTCAGAATCGTTAGAACATCAGGTGAAATGCTTTGTATTATTCGGCCCCGGCTCTCTACTTGCTCTGAGTTCAAATCCCATCGAAGTCCACTCTATCTGTCATCATTTCGAAGTCGATTAAAATGTACCCGTCCAATACTGGAATTGATTTTTCTTTCATATCTCAATCATTTCCTCTCTCTCTCTCTCTCTCTCTCTCTCCTCTCTCTCTCTCTCTCTCTCTCTCTCTCTCTCTCTCACTATCTCCGTATCTCCTCTGGAAGAAATCGGTTGAATGTAAACCGAAAGAATGGATTGGCTCCGCTAGGTTTACAGTGCCCAGGACACACGTACCCAATGGAATCCTTGTGACTCCATCAGGATTTATGCGTTCATACATACGTACACACATATATACATAATACATAATATACAAGGATATATAAGATTATATAATTATACATTATATATATATCAACACAATTATAAATACATAAAATAAAAAATGCATATATATGATAATAAACAAACATCCAAGAGATGTTAATATGAATGGACCTGTTATTTTTATCTAAATACATTTTTTCACATCAAACCAATCTCATCTCTCATTCTTTCTATCTTATTTCAATTTATCCCATTTCTCATTCTTTCTTCTGATGAAGGACTAGCGCCCGAAACGTTAAAACTCTCTTCTTGCAATTTCAAGCGTTAACCTAATATATTCCTTCCATACACTGTACCGATTGTGTTGTTATTTTCGTTTACCTTATATATATATATATATATAGAGAGAGAGAGAGCGTGAAATTAATATATATATATATATATATATATATATATATAGAGCGTGAAATTAATAAACATTCGTTGTACTGCCTCTCTGTTTTGTTCCTGTTCAAATTTTTCCATTATATATATATATATATATATATATATATATATATATATATATGGTACCAGGAAAGAATCAGGAAAACAAAATCTATACTGCAGTACAAATATCTAAGGGTTTAGAGAGAGCACTGAGTTCATTCTAAGATGACTGGACTGAAGATATGACTAACACATCTTGACATATTCAATGAAACGTGTATCCAGAGCATGAGTTGTTAGTGTAATAAATAATTGTATAACGCAACTCACTACTTGGATTAAGTGCTCTACCAACTTTGGATATTTATTACAAAATTCAATTACGATATGTATATATATATATATATATATATATATATATATATATATATATATATATGTAGATATGAATATGCATGCCAATTCTAACACATATATATCCTAGAAACGATCGTTAAATAATGAACTTTTTTTGTTTAATATAAGGAACTGTCTCATTGTTTATTCATTATTTGTTTAATATTTTATATATATATATATATATAATACATGTAATCCGAGTTTTTCGAATATTAATAATAACATTCGACTTGTTTGCAATTAAACAAACAAGCCTCATTTTTATAACCATGTCAGTAGAATGAACCCTTCATTCTTGCTCTTGTGTTGGCATGTAAATAGAACTGCAGACACTAATGTTTCTTCATCAGTACAACCCACTGTTCACCTGCCAACTGTCAGAGCTAGTGAAAATATATGCTATTCTCTAAAATATACAGTGACTGATCGGCCTGATTTGCATATTAGCAGACTGGCTGATAAGTCAGATCTTGCATATTAGCAGATCCACTGATCCGCCAGATTTGCATATCAGCAGACTGGCCAGTCAGTTTCCTGTATACGAGCGATATTTTATATATATATATATATATATATATATATATATATATATATATATATATATAAGAAGGTATGTAATTCGAATGCTGCGACAATGCGAAAGGTGTGGTACAATTTAAGATAAATGTAAGTAACAAGGCCGTTCTGTTTTATCCCTGTTCTTTATTCAAAAACGATCTTAATTTTCGAGATGAAACCAGAAGTAAAAAACCTTGGAAAATAGAGAAACGTTTTTAGCTTTTATATGCCATCTTTTCTTTCTGTTTTTGCGGGGCTGAGACCAGTGTGACACCAAATCAGGGAAGTACGCTATGCACGGGAAAAATCAGCGTGCGCATAGAGGAAGGTAAAAATATGACTGACGCTTAGCGGTTTCGGTTTATATACAAGCCGAAACCGCTAAGCGTCTCCCTACTCTCTCACTCTCTCTCAATCTCTCTCTCTCTCACTCTCTCTCTCTCTCTCTCTCTCTCTCTCTCTCTATATATATATATATATATATATATATATATATATATATTTATTAAAATAACAGATTAAAGTTTAAGCAAAGAATCGCTGCTTTCACCCATATATATATATATATACATATGTACACACACACACACACACACACACACACACACACACACACACACACACACACACACACACACACACATATATATATGTGCAAGTGTACATATATATATGTACGAATATATATATATATATATATATATATATATATATATATATATATATACGTATTTATCAGAAAAATAAAGAAAAAATGTTAAAAATATTCAAATAGTTTTCTGCTTAATAAAAACGAATTGTTTGATAAACTTCAGTCATCTGATTAATGAGAAAATAATTATTGACAATGAAATTTAATACTTTTATTATCTTGGGGACTAATGGGTTCATTGTGATATAAACATAGAATATATATTTGAAGTTGTAAGTTATAGGGATTCAAGATTTAGCTGTTATTTAACCTCAGGTCAGCTATGATCGAGTAGATCTATAAATAAAGGTGTTCCATTCGTGACCTAAGCAGCCTTTTTTCAATTTAGATAACTGTGGATTTTCCGTCGGTTCGACGGATGAGCGTTTAGTTGTTCTGTCAATTGAACATACGATTCATGGATCAACGTGTTATTGGCTGATTGTTTCAGAAACAAGTCTACCCTGAATCAATGATGTACGAGCGTTGACTGAAAAAGTTCATAGACTGGCTATGAAAGAGTGATGCTAGAGGTGTAAAATCTTGCATGCATTAATTTCAACTCTCACTTTATATTATTTTATTTTATTTCTTTTATTTCGTCCTTCTATCTGTTCTGTTTGTTTCATGCACATATCATACCAGCAGAAAGATTTATTTTTCTGTTGCATGATCCAGCATTTTCAAATGATACTATCAATTAAATCATGCGAAACCATTTTGCTGGTTTGAGGCTGATGAGGTGAAAATGTGTGTGTGTAAAATTGTCTTGTACATCGCATTTTCTTATTTCCTCCTTCTAGTCAGTTCTATGCGCCAACACACTTCTCCTTGACATCTTCCTCTTTCAGTCTTTTCTATATTTCATCTGCCTGTCACCCATCTTGTGGATTGCCTCTCTGTTGACCACTGGCTGCAGATCTCTGTCCTCTGAGGTAGTTTTGCCCATTGCTGTATTTGACAGCATTTAGCTGATTTAACGGCTGTTCTAGCCTTGTTTTCTCAATTTGATATGTATTCAATTATACTCTCGCTTCGTCTCGATCAGAGACAACAATGTTTCGTCATGTATATATATATATATATATATATATATATATATATATATATATATATATATATATATACAAATATATATATACACAAATATATATATATTCGCAAAATAGATTAATTACAAAGTATTAAAATAATACTTGGAAAGAGAACATCATATTAAAACAAAATTCACCCTCGAAAAAGAATGAATTCCAGATAATTACTTCTCTTCATTCACCTACTCGTCCTCTTTCTCATCTTCTTCACCCTCCTCCTCCCCCCTCACCCCCCCCCCCCCTCCTCCTCATCCTCCCCCTCCTCCTCCCCCTCCTCCTTCTCCTCCTCCTCCTCCTCCTCCTCCTCCTACTACTACTACTACTACTACTACTACTACTACTACTACTACTACTACTACTACTACTACTACTACTACTACTACTACTACTACTACTACTACTACTGATGATGATGATGACTATAATATTAATACTAGTTCTAATTTATAATAAAATATGGAGAGGAAAGTAACCGAAAGGAGACAAATAAATGGATTGGAAGAATAGAGGAGAAATATAAGTATTGTATTGTTCTGACAGCCATCTTGTCTTTTCACACCGTTAAAACCCATCAGGAATGTGACGCCACTGACGAGATGTGACCACATCCGCTGTATAATTGAATTTGTGAAAATTTTTCTAATCACACAGGAATCTCTTTATGTGGCTTCAATGTTCAGTACGTGATAAAAGAAAACAAACGAAAACACAAACAATCCTGTACAAAGCATCAGCATTAATCAAACAAAAATATAAGAAATTGGATGGTTTATCTATCTATCTATCTATCTATCTATCTATCTATCTATCTATCTATCTATCTATCTATCTATCTATCTATCTATCTATCTATCTAAATGCATTTATAAGAATATATATGAATATATGTATATATCTGTGCGTGGGTATATATATATATATATATATATATATAAGCAAGTATTGCACCAAGAAAAATAAAACGTCGGCGTGAAGAGAATACATATGTATATATATATATATATATATATATATATATATATGTGTGTGTTTGTAAATGTGTGTGTATATATATATATATGCATGTATACACACACACACACACACACACATATATGTATATAAAGATTTATAAAAATGAATATGAAATGTTTCGGACTTTTGGGACAGAATGTCTTTATTTGAGAGGAAGAAAAGTGTCTGTTGCTTACAAAGAAGCGGTATTTAATTCATATTGAATACATGAAGAATATCATTTAATAAGACGATATAATGTATACGAAAAGATATTGTTATTTAGATATTTTCGCTTCAAATTCAACTGTGAAGACTATATAATGCTATAATACTATCAGCTTTTATGGCATTTTAAGAATGTGGTATTAATAGAGAATATTTTACCAACGACTATTCTAAGAAAAATCATTGATTTCGTGAACAATTTACCCACAAGACAGCAACAGTCAATGACTTGAAGATATCATATGCATTGTATTGACATAGATATCATTTTACTACACATACAATCGGCTGCATAGATACGGGAGTATTTACATATATCTAGAACAGAGATTCTGAACGTGATGCCCACGTCCCCCAGGGGAGCAATTTAAATATTTTGTGAGGAAATGCCACAATAAAAAAGATATATTTCTCGTTTATGTGTGTACATTTAAAACAGTATTATTAAACTGTTTTTTTCTTAGTTATTTTCTAATTTTTTACTTATATCTTTTAAATACCAAACATCCTTTTATATTAAGGAGCTGATAAAAATATTTGCGGTGTCCTGGTGAGACATGAAGCGAAAGGCTTAAGAATAACTGTTGTAGAGTTTATAGTTTTCTTATAAAAATGCATAAATATATCAGATCCTTGCTCATTCATTTACCTTATATGTTTGATATATATACACTTCTCTATAATATCATTATAATAGGTTTAACTATAATATCACAGTAATAGGTTTACTTCCCAGAGAAATGAAAGGTTTCAGAAAGGTCAAATTCAGAAATACGACCTTATTTCATTTCAGAAGACATTAATAACTCAAACTGATATTATGCCAAAAATAATTTGTCATAAGTGTTTTTCTATTTTGTTTTGTAAAAAGTGTATGTCCATACATAATGAATGGTGTCTAATTTAGACACACGACGATACATTTTGGGAGAGAGGAAGATAGATTATACTTCGGTATTTCATTGGTTCTACATTTCGTTGATCAGAAATAATGGACGTCAATGATGACCCTGGCTGATATAAGTTGCAAGAGGTTTCTGTTTTATACATCAACAAAAGATATATAAATATTCTCCACACAGGATAGATTAAAAAAAAAATGTTAAAGGTTTGTGGATTTAGCCCCCATAGCACACTGTAAAACTATCATCGGGGTTTTATTTACACACAAGGAATGTATCAAATAATCATATAATTTTGCTAAACAAAGTCTGTACATACTTTTATATAGAATGAAATTATTGTTTAGCCCTAGGTCAGTTGTAAATGAGTGGACGTAGGATGATAGCTTTTTTTACGTCTTTGTATCAGTTATCAGTTGGTTTTGCAACTAAATGGTTATTTAATTTTCAAAGTTCTTTTGTCACTCATTTTGTGACCTTCTCAATGACTATTTTGGACTTCTGTGCTTCCCCTTTTTTATTCTGTTCCAGATACACAAAAACATAACAATATATAGGACAATTCAGGACCCCGACGGCTGAGCTCCGGCCGATTCAACAGCTAGATCTGAACAGCTTGGTTGTTGAAACGGCCAGAGCTCAGCCATCGGGCCCATCAACCTTTTTCATATTACCCACGCTACTACCCCAAGTATCGAGTACTTTTTTATTTATATATATATATATAATATTTATGTATTTTCTTATATATATATATATATATATATATATATATATATATATATATATATATATATATATATATATATATATATGAATGTATATATAGTGTATTTTGAAATACACTGTATGCTTAATTAAAAGCATTTCGAAGACCTTACGCTATTGTTTTAGAGTAGTGACAGTCTCACTTACTTTAATTTTCAGCAAACAGGGGAGATAAAGCTGACAGAGCTCTGTTTCGCATTTTTTAGTGTTTATCAAAGCTAAGTACTTCGCCTGTTTGCTGAAAATCATGAATGTTTGATTCTTATAGAATTCTAGTAATAATCAGGAACTGATTATACAGAGCGGTTACCCGTCAAGCAGAAATTGAAAATTAGAATTGGTGCTCTGAAATATCGAGTACTTAGCTTTGATAAACACCAAAAAGTGCGAAACAGAGCTCTGTCAGCTTTATCTCCCCTGTTTGCTAAAAATTAAAGTAAGTGAGACTGTCACTACTCTAAAACAATAGCGTAAGGTCTTCGAAATGCTTTTAATTAAGCATACAGTGTATTGCAAAATACACTATATATACATTCAGATATATATCGCTATTTCAGAGCACCAATTCTAATATATATATATATATATATATATATATATATATATATATATAAATGTAAGTATGTATGTATACGTACATGCATACATGTATACAGACGTACAGTAGTATGTATATATATACATACATGCACACATATATATATATATGCACGTATCGGTTATATACTTTCAGACGTTCAACCATCTGGCAGGAAGATATACGATGCTGACGATAGCTAATAAGCTTGAAACTAGTACATCGTTCCTGTGTCAGTGTTGAACAAAAAGGTGACGTGGTTGCCTAAACACCGTACGGCGTAATTCGGGCTGTTTGTTTCTTTACAAACAAACAAACCGAGCATTATAATAAATGTTCGGTAAACCGATACGTGCATATATATATGTGTGCATGTATGTATATATATATACATACTACTGTACGTCTGTATACATGTATGTATGTACGTATACATACATACATACTTACATTTAGGTAAGTGCCGTACTAAGAGTGAGAAATGAAATTTCGTTTCATTCTATTCCATTTATATATATATATATATATATATATATATATATATATAGGAACGAGTAGGACCTCGACGGCTGAGCTCAAGCCGTTTCGACGGCTAATTCTGGACATATATATGTATATGTGTGTGTGTGTATGTATATATTTATATGTATGTATGTGTAGATGTGTGTATTGCTTACCACGTGTGTTTGTAAACTTATTTATTTGTGTCCTTTCCTGTATCGCTGTCAACTTTATAATAATTTTTATTTTCTTAAGTCGTATATTTTTTATTTTTATGTGACGGCCTATTGCATTATATGTTTGTTCATTGTTTTTTTTTTATTTTTTCTTATAATTAATTGTGTGGGTGCGTATGTAGGTGTATGTGCATATATATCTATATAAGTATGTGCGTGTATATATGTGTGTATGTATGTGTATGTACGTGTGTATATATATGTATATGTGTGTATATATATATATATATATATATATATATACATTCGATCACCAATACCATGAGCTTGCCATTCACGTAAGTCTGATATTTGATTTCGGATTCAAAGAAACACTTTAAACCATTGTTCGTTTGATTTGTCCAGGTGTACTTTTCTCAACCTGATTAGTTCTATCGTTACTTTGGTATATAATGTGTGTTAGTTTCGCCTACCACAATGTTCGATTTGTCAAGCTATTTAAACGTATGTTATTACTCTAAGGTCCTATCTTATCGAGTGCTTTGCTAACTCATCATTTCATATAAGTAGGCCGAATTTACTTGCAAACCGCCAGAGATTCGATTTTACTGATTTCCAATTATATATATATATATATATATATATATATATATATATATATATATATATGTGTGTGTGTTTATGCATTTATGTGTATGGATATATATATATGTATGTGTATATATGTGTGTATGTGTATATATATATATAAGTATGTGTGTATGCATATGTGTGTGTGTGCGCGCGTGTGTGTGTGTGTGCATGTGTGTTTATCTACTTTTATATTTATTTTTTTTCCTTTCCTTCTTCCTTTTCCAGCCTCACTTTCATATAGATTATATTTTTGTTTTTAAAATCCACTGTCAATAAATACACCAGGATTTTTCATTCTGATGACTGAAAGCAAATTTTACTTGCTTTCAAGAAACCACTGGTAAATGAAATAATTATTTTATGTTGTTTATTACATTATATATATATATATATATATATATATATATATATATATATATATATATATATATATATATATATATATATACACACACATACATATGCATATATATGTATGTATGAACACACACACATATACGTGTGATACACTAATAACTATACAGTTTTGTGTATTGAATCTAAACAGATGTGTCTCTGAACATATCAACACTTCAATAGTCACTTAGTAGCCTGTTACTTTCATTTTATTTTCTTCTACAATCGCCTTTTTCTTGTCAAAATAATACGATATTTATAGTTGTGTGTGTAGCACAAAGTAGCCAGAAGGAAATCATCTGTATTTCTTGGATGATTGCACAGATCAATTCGATCTGTCATGCTCCACTACTAATACACAGACTATATTAAACAAAAAAATTACTTGAAGCGGACGGAATGTGATTAGGTTGTTGTACGACAAATTTTTGCAGTTAAAATCCAAATACCCTAAATACGTAATGTAAGGAATAAATCAATGAATGAAGACGAAAGAAATTATATAATAAATAGTTGAATAAACAAGTATAAAATAAGATAAAGAAATAGAAAATAGAAAAATCTTGAAGGTTTTTGTTTGAAGAATAAGGCATTTAACAAACGGTTGAATCTACAGTAAAAAGTCATTGAAAATGAAGTGAGAAGTCTGTAGCATGTTGTCAATATACATATTACAACATGTTTACTAACAACTATTACAACATATTTTGATATAAACAAATGGATTATATTATTTCAAATCTGGTTATTCTAAACTATGGTTCTTCATTCTTTTATCATCGTTTCATAAATTTAACGTCTTATTCGCAAAATTTTCTTTATATGTTGACGAAAGAAAACCTCTGTTTTATGTTGTACGAGTCTTGAGTGCAGTGGAAGACAGAAAACATGTTTTCGGCAATGTTGACCGATGCTTTCGACCCCAGTACGTCATTATCCACATCAAGTACCCTACTGATGACAGTTTGTATAACGTCAGCTGTCTTGAAGTCATAATTAAGATACATGCAGTTCTCAAAAATCTTTTTTCACCAATGGTTACGTTTCCAAAGCTGGTTTTGCACACAAAATGCAGCCAATGATGGACCAGTTCTCAACAGCCTGTGATAACTTTGGCCTCACAAAAAACATAAAAAAAGACAGAGTTCAAACATCAGTCTGTCCCCGGGAATCATACCGGAAACATCAATTCATTGTAAATGGACAAACAAGTAGTTGGCAAGCTCAATATTACTCGGCTGTACACTCGCAAGAGTAGTAAACATTGATGAAGTTAACAACAGAATCTCCAAAACCAGCTATTGTCTTCAAAAGATGTGAGCGAATGTATAAGAGCTCAGAAGAATCAACATCGCTACCAATTTGAAGATCTACAGCGCAGTTGTTCTCACAACCCTCATGTATATCTGTAAGACAAAGACACTTAAAGGAAACATGCTCGACAATTGAACAACTTTCACATGAGTTGCGTCCGTAGTATCCCGTATGTCTGCTAACAGGATAAGATCCGTGATACTGAGGTGTTTCAGCAGACCACATCCAAAGCCTTCCATACACTCTTACAGAAGACCCGTGAAATGGGCTAGGTATGTTAGTCGCATACCGGATTACAATCCCTTCTGTGGAAGACAGGCAAACACTAAGTTGGGGTAAGACAAAAAGGACCCTAAAGGTATCTATTAAATACCTTAATGTTGTGACTGACCTCTGGGATTGGCCTGCCCCAATTCACCCTAAATGGCACAATCTGATTCGCACTGATTCTTAAACCACTTCAAGCAAAAGAACTGCTACCAGGAAGAAGCGTCCACCCTACAACACTAGAGCTGCCATTATTCAAAGAAGCATACCTTCCCACAGTGTTTTATATATAGAAAGGATGAATTCCTGGTCAGTATGTGTCTTAACAGCCACTTCCGATCCATCCAGTTGAAATATACAAACCAAATCTGAGTCTTAGTTATCTTTGAAACAACGAAAGAGGAAGAAATAACAGCAGTGGTAGCGGCAGCAGTAGCAGTAGCAGTAGCAGCAGCAGTAGTAGCAGCAGTAGTAGTAGTAGTAGCAGCAGTAGTAGTAGCAGTAGTGGTAGTAGTAGTAGTGGTAGTAGTAGTAGTGGCAGTAGTAGTAGTGGTAGTAGTCATGCAGCGTCACAAAGAGGGGAGCAGTGGGCGGCATTTCTGTCACATTCGAGGCAATGATGTTTGTCAATTTTTGTCATGTTGTTGCCTATGTATAAAATATTACTAAAAGGTGATTAGTGAGCTATTTACTTCTGAGAAACTATAAAGGCACAGTTTGTGGCAGATGTAAGCCGTCCGAATTAATTAGAACCGTAAAATAAATCTCAGTCATACTTTGAGGCCGGTTTCATGCCATTGATTTTTAAACCAATCTAAAAGAATCAATTTTCAATATTACAAAAACGGGATTAATTAAAAAGGAACAAGACAGGTTATGTTCCTGTTCAGGGTGTAAAAATAAAATCCATTTAGCACAGATAAAACAGTTAATAAAAGCGAAAATGTTCTAACTGTAATTAATTTTAACGTGTTTTTTGCTCAAATTACTTCCTCCTCTAACCCTGTTCTACACTGCTGTCATTCGTGGCAAATAAGTAGAGTCGTTAGAGTGTAAGATAAAATAACGTGGGACATTTGTTCTGGTTATTTGTGTTCTAGGCTCAAATTTCGCCACGTTTACTTCAGTGATAGACTCAATCCGCATCCCAATTTAACATCACCACTTAATCTTTGGGTGCCTTTAGTAGAGCTCACTTCGATGAAAGCATTTAGATCTGGTCCTTGGTTTGAGGATACCTTGTTCTCACTATTCAACCAGTCCTAAAAAGGACCCCCGGACATTGCCCCTTTTTCTAGCCTAAAGATTAAAAGCAACTCTCATTCAATTTGAAACGTGGGCCAAATCTGGTTAGAATGTCTCAAGAAAGAATCGCTGGACAGGTTTTACAGGCAAAACCATCCAGCAGGAGACTCTCGCTTGGGGATCCAACCGTACCGGATCAACTGGAGCAGGTTGATTCTGACAGAATCCAGTGGAAGGCGTGCTTAAGGATTCTGCCCCCAGAACCTCTCAGTAATAAGTGCGGAAGAAGAAGAAGAAGAAGAAGAAGAAGATAGATAGATAACTTTCTTTTTATTTGCCACCAGGGCATCAAAAAGTGGGACAAGTACAATGGGGGGGGGGGGGAGTTTACATAAAAAGGCGTCCTCAATAAGGAGGAGGCAATAACAAAATATAAAAAATAATATATAAAATATAACAAAAATAAATTTAATAACAAAATCCTCAATAGGGAGGAGGCGCCTTGGGGGATCGCACACACTCCCGAAAAAAGTGTGCAACCCTTCTCCTCAGGAGCACAGAGAGGGGGTTCTCCCTTGATCTTTCATCTTCCTCACCTATAGTCTGATGTAGAGTGAAGGCCCATTCACACGGGCCATTCTCGCCACTTTCACCCATCTTTCATAAAAACGGCTGGGGTGCAGCTCCTCTCTCTCCATTCTGATCCTTCTTCCGAAATGATATCGGAAGAAACGGACCAGTTGTTGGCCAGAGAGAGCGGTGTCTGACCTCAGTCCTTTCAGACGCGTCCACCATACAACCTCTTTCGCCATGGCTATTACGCACAGAAACACCGCCTCTTCTTCGTTTTTGAAGAGGGGAGGCGGCTTGATCGTTACAATAGACTCGGTGGTCAACCATATCGGTCCCACCCTTGACAGCAGTCGTTCGACATAGCCCCACAGATCGGTAATGCCCGAGCAGTGTACCAATGCGTGTGCAACGGTTTCCTCGTCGCACACGCATCTGGGACAGATCTTTTTCGAGGGGTCCCTACCCGGGCGCCCGTGTCTGTAGAGCCTTTCTCGAACGGGCAGAGCCCCTCGGTAGTACTGCCAAGCCAGCGACCTCTGGAAGTTATCCATGGGTCCCGGGCTGAATGTCCTACAGAACAGGTTGGCCAGTTCGTCTTCCTCCATGCCTAGGGCTTCTCTGAGGGCGTCGTCGCACCTGCTAACCACCAGCCCTCTATAGAATGACGAGGTGGATTCTCCACTGACAGCCGGGTCCGCCTGCCAGAGAGCCGTGAGCGCCTGGGAACACTCGGTGTGCCAGGCGCCCAGTTTTCTCGCTCTTTGCTTGACCCAGGAATGCAGCTCGGTGAGCGAGACGAGTCTGGGAAAGGCTCGCCTCACAAACGGGGCCCACACCGGTTGACCGGTGAGGAATACCTGGAGGTGCCGTAGCCTTAATGCGTGTTTACGCATCATCAGCCACGGCATCCCCAGCCATCCTTTTGAAGGGTGTTGACAGCAGATGGATCTCCTCACCATAGGAGCCCGCTTCTTCCAAAGGAATTGGAAGAGCGCGCGCTCCATTTTGGCGAGCGTTTCCCTTGGGCAAGGCACGACGGTCAGGCGGTAGTAGATGACGGACGCTATATAAGTGTTCGCCACCTCCGCCCGACCTTTCAGGGACAGTTTGCACTCGGCCCACTTCTGGGTCAGTGCAAATACCCTGTTCGTTACCTCACCCCTGTACTTCTCCACCTGGAGGTCTGGTCCTAACCAGACCCCGAGCAACTTCACCGGGCCCTCCGTCCAGCGTCCGACGACGCCATCGGAGGGCATCGATTTGCCCCTCCACGTGCCGAGTTGCAGACCGATCGACTTGTCACGGTTCAGCTTAGCCCCTGTAAACCTTTCGTACTCCTTCAGTAAGGTGCCGATTGCCCCGATTTCCGAGGCCGTCGACACCATCACTGTTACGTCATCGGCGTAGGCAAACACCGCTTTCCGCAATCCCGCTTCCAACGGGATGCCCTGCAACAACTCCAACTTACGCAACAGTGGCTCTAGAGTCACTACATACAGAAGAGAGGAGAGAGGGCACCATTGTCGGATGGACCGCGCGATTTCGAACGGCTCCGAGAGGTAGCCGTTCACCTTGACCCTAGAGCAGATGCGGCTGCGGTGCATGGCATTGATCCAGCCCCTGAAAGCGGGTCCGAAGCCTGCCGCCGCTAGCACCGCATCCAGGTAACCATGGTCGACCCTATCGAATGCCTTAGATTGATCCAAGTTGATCAGGGCCCGACCAAAGCCTGGTTCGTTCCCAACCCTCTCTATGATGTATCGCATGAGGTGGAGGTTGTCGTGGATGGACCTGGACGGGATAGCACATGTCTGCGCATCTCCCACCAGGTTGCCCACGACATGCGCCAACATCTTTGCTAGCACCTTGGCCAAATCTGTAACTCTGTATTTAGCAGAGTTATGGGCCTGAAATTATTTATATCGTCCCTCTTGTTCTCGTCCTTCCTCACTAGCGTGACTACGCCCTTGGCCACAGACAGGTAATTCTCCTGTTCTGTTGCCACTTGCAGTAGACCGCCTCGAGGAGATCGGGGAACAAGTCCGGCATAGCTAGATATAGTTCGTATGGAAGACAATCGAGACCCGGGGATTTGCGTTTGCCGCATTGGCTCAGCACGTCCTATATCTCAGCGGCTGAAATCGGCTCCTCGCAGGACTTCGCCTCCCTGTCCGAGAGACGCGGCAGGTCGTCAAAGTATGGACCGAAGTCCACTTCCCCAACCGGCTCCCCGCCCCTTCCGAACAATCTGGCAAAGTGCTTTTCAAAAGCCTCGCACATCTGCTTAGGTTCAAGGATCACCCGTCCATCCTGGTCTCGCAAAAACCGGATAGTGGATCTACTCCCTCTTTTGGCTTCTGTCACGCGGGCCCAGCTAACAGCTTTGGTCCCCTCGTTCCCCAGAGCACGTATTTTGCTTCGGACGATGCAGCCTTCGTGTTTCGCGTCGAAGAACTGGCCCAGGGCCGTTCTCGACGCTAGCACTCTGGCGACGTCGCCGCTTCTAATTGCCTCTTCTACACTATCTACCAACTCCCTTTCCTTCCTATTTCTATTTGAGGCTAACTCCTTACTAAATTCTATAGAGATTACTCTAATCTCTCTTTCGAGAGATCCCCACCACCTGCTGTTGACGATGGCGCCCGTCAACCGCTCCTTAACTAAAGTGCTAATCCGGTCCCTGTAAGCCCTACTTGCCGGTAAGGACAAGTTGAGCTTCCAGTAACCGGGTCCCTGTCTATGCGTTATGTCAAGGTTGACCATGCAGGTCACTAACTTGTGGTCTGAATAGCCAACCATGCGCATTTTTGGACAACTTAAAAAGTCCTAATCCTTATTTCTAACTAAGAACCTATCTAGGTACGACCTAGATGATCAGATGCGGTTTGCCCAAGTCCAGGTTGGCGCAGTCGGAAAATCTAGTCGATATCTATCGGCCAGGTCAAATCGACCAATTAACCCTTCGAGGCTGTTACACCCTCTCTATCGGGACAGGCCCCTACGTAGTCCCAACGTGCATCTAAGATACCATTCCAGTCCCCACTAATAGCAAGGAGCGGGACGTCCCTAGAAAAGTCTCCAGACGATGGAAGAAGTCCGGCCGCATTGACCCGAAAGGGCCGTAGGCGGCTACCAGCCTAAACGCTCCGCCTTCACCACTGCCAAGGTCCAGAACCACTAGTCAACCCTCCGGGTCCAAATGTACCGTCTGTGTTGCGAGACCCAGATGTTTTTGCAGCAGAACGACAACCCCACCCCCACCGCCGGGCTGACAGAGAGATGCGTGCATCTCAAAGTCATCAAAGGTGGTGGCCAGCTGTCGCACGTTGCTGATCGGGGCCTCGCAAATAACCATCACATCTATACGTTGTGACCTGAGATTATTTAGAAGCATTGCTTGCTTCCAAGTGGAGCCCAGGCCACGCGCATTTAGACAGCCTACTCTTAGCATAGCCATGTTGGTGGTGAAGTGAAAAGGCACTTACCTCTCTGCGTCCCGGGTATCGGGCTGCACAATTTCCATGAGGGTGGGGATGGGTTGTTGGGTGGCTGGTAGTTTGTGGAAGTGTAGGGGCATCAGTGTGTTGTGTGGTTGGGGTGTTTGGAGTTATGTGGGTGGGGAAGTTTTTTAAGAGGACGCGGTTAATGGGCCCGGCAGAGGGGGGGGGGGGCACGTTCTCTTTAAAGTTGTTTTTTAGTGTTTTATATGTGTCCTCTGGGGCCTTAATCATTTTGAGGTGGGGGAAATCCCCTGCCTGGGTGAAGTTAGGCCCTTGGGTTTTTACTAAATTGTTGTTGTATACAATGTTTAGCAGTTTTTTATTTCTTGCGTTTATGTATGTGTATGCATGTTTTTGTTTTTGTGTGGTGTTTTTTATTTGCTGTTGTTGTGTGCTCTTTTGTGTTGGTGTCTGTGTTATGTTTTGGGGAGGGGTTGTTTTCATTTGTGTGTCTGAGGTGTGTTTTCTTTTTTTTCTTTTGATTGTGTGGAAGTGCTCCTCCTCGTCTGACGACGAACGAGGGTCATCTTCCGCGTTGGAGGGGAGGGGTAGATTTTCGGGTTGTTTGCGGTGCGGGTGTTTTGGAAATTGTTTTTTTTTGAGTGGGGAGGATGGGTTGGACAGTGTTTTGTTTTGGTTTGAGCTGTGGTTGTTGTTTTTGTAGTGGTGGTTGTGGTGATTGTGTTGGTTGTGCAGTTGTTGGTGGTGTAGGCAGGATTGGGTTTTCTTTTTAAGTTGAGGACAGACAGCCCTCAGGTGACCTCTGGCTCCACAGAGGTAACACGAGGGCCGCCTACCCTCAACGGTAATGTTGATAAAAGTTTGATCATCCAATATGACGCGTTCAGGGATCTGGGCGATCCTTTCGGGCCTCATTTGAACTACAAGTTCGAGGCCCGTTCCACTGAACGCGTCACCCGATGCCTTTCCCATGGATATTAGTGTGTCATCGTCTAGGTCCAGGAAACCTGTCAATACCCACCATATGTCCATAATCGGAAGGATGGTGTAAATTTTTATTTGTTGTGTCCTACCCATGTACGTAGGGTAGAAGGTGTATGCGGTGGATGTGATTGGTTTTATTGACAGTTTCTGCTGTGTCCCTGTCCTTCATGAGAATGGATAGACCCCGTAGAGTCTATCCTTCTGAATGAATGTGATGTCTTTCATGACATCTTTTAAAACTAGCTCTATCTCACTCTGTGATGGTTGAGCTGGTTTTTTGCTTTTGTTTGAGACTGTCCTAAACACGACAGTGTTTAGGAGTCTCTGGCGTTTTAGTTCCGGGGGGGGGGGGGGGGGGAGTGGATCGAAAATGATCCATTTTCCTCGTAAATGATCCGATAATAATCCATTTTCCCCTGGCATCTGCCAGTAGCTCCTTCGCTTTGGTTATATCTACTGGCAGATAGTCGAGGGTTTTCCTTGCCGTCTGGGCGAAGGAGACCTTTTCCTTGTTTGTGTTGCTGTTGTAGTTGGTGGTGTTGTTATTATCATTGTTGTTGGTGTTGTTGTTTTTGTTGTCTTTATTGTTGCTGTTGTTGTCGTTGTTGTTGTTTTCGGTTTCTTGTGTCGTTGTGGCTACATCAAGTTGTCGGTCAGCAGGTGGAGAAAGTTCTACCTCTGGCTGACCTAAATATTATATTAGATGTTCATGTCCGGAATGTCTTAGATCATAGTTCCTGTCCAGTGATGAATTGTAGAAGGACGAGCTTCACTGAATTTAAATATCTTCGATGGCGTCCCTGTGACTTCATCAGTAGTTTGGAGCTCAAGAAAAGAAAAATGACCCAAAGCATTCCAATCGAGATCATCTCGACTTTTTGTGTATCAAATACTACATTTTTGTTATTTAAGACTTCAAATGTCTGATTTGTGCCTAAACAAACGAGTAAAGGCTGGCTCGTTGTGAGGCACATCCGCCTTTCTGAAATTCCTCTGGTTGTTAAACATATATATGTGTGTGTGTTGGATTTCAGTCGGTTCCAACGTTGAGAGTTTCTTTTGTTTGATTAAAGGAACAGCCTGTTCGAGGACTGAATTGACTTGAGCTCCATGAAAAAAAGTCTTTTATTCAAGGACACAACGCACCACCGGTAGCCGAAAGCACTGTCGCTAGGTTGTGATCCAAACACCCCAACCGCTAAGCCTTGCGTCGCCTTGTTAAAAATAAATACACAACAGGATTAAAAAATTACGAGGTAGTAGTTACCTTTTGAAAATTGTTGACAAGAAGTTAGTCGATATATGTTCCAAAACAATAGTACGAGGGATATTTTTTGTAAATAATTCTATCAGCGGAAATTAATAAGGACGGATATGACTATTCAATAAATAAATAAAAATTGCATTAAATATAAAGGTAGCAAAACAAGAAGAACATTGAGTAAAAATTGTAATTAAGTACTAACCAAAACGGAATGGGATAACATGAAGGAAATTGAAACTGATTCATAAAGAAATATGGCATTGTATTTAGATTAGTCAACGATAATATATATACTGTATATATATATATATATGTGTGTGTGTGTATATGTGTGTATGTGTGTGTATGCATGTGTGTGTGTGTGTGTGTGTGTATGTGCGTGAGTGTGTGTGAGTCGTTGAGTGCCGTTAGAAGAATGGTGAAGCAAAGCTATTGATATACTTTCAATTTATATTCCCAGTACACGTTTGCTCATTAAAGAACGTTTTCTGTTTCTTATTTTCTCTCTCCATGTGGATATACATCCACTCTGCATTTCTTCATGCACCGAATACCACTGTATATTGTTATATTAACTTCTTATTCATTCTCCTGACCACCAGTACTAAACTGACCCCTCCACCTCTCTCTCTATCTATATATATATACGTTCGTTACTTTGGTATATTATTGTGTGTTTGGTGGATTGGCAGTATCAGTAGAGGGTCGGACGCCATGCTTTCCAGCATAGTTACGTCCCTTTACGATCTGAGTTCAAATCCCGCCGAGGTTGACTTTGCCTTTCATCCTTACGGGGTCGATAAAATAAAGTACCAGTAATGCACTGGGTAATTGCTGGCCTGGTGCCTAAAGTAGAAACGATTATTGTGTGTTAGATTTTGCCTACCACAATGTTCGATTTGTCAAGCTATTTAAACGTATGTTATTACTCTAAGGACCTAACTTATCGAGTGCTTTGCTAACTCGTCATTTTATATAAGTAGGCCGAATTTGCTTGCAAACCGCCAGAGATTCGATTTTACTAAATTTCCAATTATATATATATATATATATATATATATATATATATATATATATATATATATATATATATATATATATTTATTAAACTCAGTTTCAAAAGATCCCGATAAGGGCGAAAGCGGCGATTCTTTGCTTAAACTTTAATCTGTTATTTTAATAAATATTTTCTCTACGGTTTTATATATTTTATATATATATATCATCCTTATCGAGTTGTCTTCGGATTTTAGTCTTCACATTTATTATTATTACTATATATATATATATATATATATATATATATATATATATATATATATATACACACAATATATATATATATATATGGTAAGGAACCAGGTGGACAACAACACACGAGAGTACTCGATGCTTTAGGTAGTAGAGTGGGTAATAGGAAAAGAGTCAGGACCCCGACGGCAGAGCTCAAGCCGTTTCGACGGCTATTTCTGGACTAAATTAATTCAGTCCAGAAATAGCCGTCGAAATGGCTTGAGCTCTGACTATTTTCCTATATATATATATATATATACAATATATTAACAAATGGAAACCATATTTATTTCATTATACATATTTCAAGGGCTACCAAGGCAGATTATGGTGCGCTTTCATCAGATAAAATATAATATAGATTAGTTTTATAAATAAATATTGACATACCCTGAAAAATGCAACCTTCACGGTTGGACTCCAACCGTGAAGGTTGCATTTTTCAGGGTATGTCAATATTTATTTATAAAACTAATCTATATTATATTTTATCTGATGAAAGCGCACCATAATCTGCCTTGGTAGCCCTTGAAATATGTATAATGAAATAAATATGGTTTTATAAATATAGTTTCCATTTGTTAATATAATGTATATTTACTCCAATAATTTGTTGAGTGCTTTATATCAGTTATAAAAAATATTTTGCTTGTTGTATCCCAACAAATTAAATATAACCTCTACATATATATATATATATATATATATATATATATATATATATATATTTATTTATTTATTTATTTATTTATTTATTTGATATAGAAATAGCTTCCACAGGACTAGAACTGTTTCATTCGGGAGAAATCATTTCTCCCGAATGAAACAGTTCTAGTCCTGTAGGAGTCATCTCTATATTAAATATTTATACTCTGCTATGTATTGAGTGCCTTACTTACTGTGGTTACCCCCGATTGAACCCGGGATGAACTTATAAATATATATATAAGTTCATCCCGGGTTCAATCGGGGTAACCACAGTAAGTAAGGCACTCAATACATAGCAGAGTAAGTAAGGCACTAAATTAATTTAGTCCAGAAATAGCCGTCGAAATGGCTTGAGCTCTGCCGTCGGGGTCCTGACTAGTTTCCTATTACCCACTCTACTACCCAAAGTATCGAGTACTCTGGTGCGTTATGGTTCACCTGGTTCCTTACCACACTTCCTTCGTTATATATATATATATATATATGTAAGAATATTTTCGAAACAGCGAGCGAGTTTGAAATTATAAATATAAGCTATCGCCGTATTTTGACTAAAGAAATTAAAGAAATTATTTAGCCTGATAGTGGGGTTAAGAACCCTCGGAGAAATGGAAAAAGATGAGTATTGACGTACATGGGAGTCGAACTCACATCTTTCGTTATCCAGACCACTGTGCTACCATTACACCAACACATCACCAACACATTTATAAATAAAGAATCATCTGTACTCTACTAACATGCTAAGATAGAACACAAGGGTAAATTAGAGAACATAGAAATAAAAATAGAATCTACACACAGAAAAGATGCAATGTTTAGACAAATTACAGAGGCAATAAACATAAAAGAATTACAACCAAAATTAAATAGAAAATATGAGTGGAACAGCAACATCACAACTTACAATTAAGGACAAAATGAAAACACACACACACATAGAACAAACAACCAACCAATAACATGTAAATAAATAAATAAATAAACAAATAGATAAATGAACATAAACACACACAGACACCCGGATGTGGCGCATGCGCAAACTGAGCACACAACACACACACAGAAACAAAATGGCGTAGGACAGAACAAAGGAGAGGCACAGAAACAAAGAAAGGAATCCCCAGTCACTAAAGAGGTCACAGAGTGTGTGACGAAAGGACTATGACTATATATAAACAACTATCTGGTTGTGGAACCAACCAACCAACCAGAAATTTATAGATTTATAAATTTGTAAATTTATAAATATATAATAAATTGAAGTGAAAGAAACTGGTGCGTGTGTTTCTTATTGGCAACATGACCCTCCCAAAGTATAACAATATATATATATATTTATAAATATATATATATATATGTGTGTGTATATGTATATATGCATGCATGTACGTACTTATGTATATATATATGTATGTATTGGCACACTGCATTGACCTGACAACCAATGTATACACATGTCTACACACAGAACAGTATTCTGACACACTAGACTAAACACAAAAGAGTTCAGTAGGTTTTCAAGTAATGGTTTATAGAAAGTCTATTTGCATTCAGATTATATTTCACTATCTATTTACAACGGGATTATATATAATGTAGCTATAAATTCACAATAATCCGTTACCTGGCACTTATATTTTCAAATATCTAAAGTAATATTTAAGTTATTTTTAAATGCTGATTATATTGATAAATAAAACTAGTTAACCTCTTGGAATTTCCTTGGTTTTATTAGAACTAACCACCAAATATAGATCAATATGAGATTTGAAATATTTTATTTATTATATGTATATATAATCAGGAAAATGAGAAAACTCAACGAAATGAATAGCTGCTAAAGCAGCCAAAATGCCGTCAATATCAGCATCGGGTAAAATACCTCAGAGGACAGAAATTAGTAGTTAGTAGTCGATAAAGAGAAAAGCTGCGAGGTGGGTGACAAGCAGATGAAATATAGAAACGATTGAGAGAGAGGAGGAGATACGAAGTGTGTTGACACGTAGAAATGTCAGGAAGAAAGGAATAAAGGAAGGTAATGAACGAGACGAGTTCACACACACATCTGCTTTATCAGCTATCATACCGGCAAAAATGGTTTCGCACAATTTAACCGAGAAGACCTTTTAAAATTATCGGCTCGTGCAACAGAGCTTTTGCTGCCCTTTCTAGCGGCGGCTTATCGAAAGTACGATGGAAGCTGTTTGGTTACTATTTTGGTTACTATTTCTATCAAGTTGAGAAGATACATAGAGACTTCCATGTCATATCATGACATGGAAGACATGTGGGACATGTATGACCCACAATGGATTACTGCTCCCACATTAAGACATTAGAGTGTGATTTAACGGAGATTTAGCTGCTTTTTATCGCAAGTATGCTTGCCATTTTTAGTTGTTGCTATTCAGCCTCATGTCAAAGCTAATGTAATAGAGGCATGATAAAAGGCATTGATGCCATACACATACCGTCTTTATCCAAGTATTGTACACCCCGCACTTCATTATACAATATCGTTTATTCTGAAATGGCTGGGTGTGATTTGAGGAAGATTTAGCTGATGTTTCTAGCAGTCTAGTGTCCATGTAAAGGCTCCTTCGGTGAAATATTATACAGAAGCTACAGTAAATCTTACTAAACTGTCATATTACACAACAGAGTGATTGTAAATGGATATCATTTTATGAAATCAATTCGGAAGTGGAACTAATTCGCACGATATTATGTTTTACGATATTTATACCCTAGTAGGAAATTATAACAGAAATATTCAGACATTCCCCAGAGAAACTATATTCTAAAGAAGAGACGTTATTCTAGAAAATATAAATGAGAAGTTTCATAAATTGAAATTTCGTAGCAGTTCTAGATGATGACCGATTAAGAATAATTTGACTGGACGGAAAAATCTTAGTAGAAAGAAAGAAATAGTTGACAGTTTTCTATTGGAGTGAGTTGCGTGACTGCAGATTGTAAAAGGATCAGTTTTCTGTATATTTATTCCGGTTGAATGCGGAGAGATAGCCAGTTTCCTTGTGCTGAAATATTAGACTTGGTTGCCCACTGAGAACATTCATAATAAAGATAATTTTAAAAACTTTACTAAGAAGATTAACTCCAGGAATTGGACAATTGAGACTAATCGTCGATTAACCAAACACAATATACTCTCTCTCTCTCCCTCTCTCTCTCTCTCTCTCTCTCTCTCTCTCTCTCTATATATATATATATATATATATATATATATATATATATATATATGTACATATATATAAACTATATTATATATATATATATATATAATATATAATGTTGTTGGACCTGCGTTGTTTCCGAAGACGAGTGCTTCAGTTAATCCAATCAATGGAACAACCCGTTCGGGAAATTAAGTGACTGAGGAGTCCACAGATTCATGCACTTTTAACGTAGTTCTCAGGGAGATTCAGTGTGGTGACTAGCCCTCTTGAATTACAGCCTCAATTCATTTTTTTCAACTGAATGGACTGAAACTACATGAAAGAATATATCTTGCTCAAGGTCACAATGAGTCGCTCAGTCCGGGAATCGAACTCATGACCTAACGAGCGTGAGCTCAGCTGCCGAGCCACTACGCCACGCACCTTCATACACGTATCATTCACTCATTCACTCACTCACTCATTCACACACACTCACACACACAGACACACAGACAGACAGACAGACCCCCCCCTCTCTCTCTCTCTCTCTCTCTCTCTCCCCACCGCTTATTTAATAATGGTTCAGATAGATAATTTATGTCATTTCGTCAGCTGAGATGAATTTGAAAATGGCAGCAAATTGGCAGATTCATGAAAATGGTAGATAGATTTGAGTTCAAATCCCATCTCTATGATGGTTGGATTTGAACTGAGGGAGATCTAGCTGCTATTTCTAGCAGGGCTACCGGTCGAATAGAGGTTCCCTCGTAAACTCGTTTTTGATGTTGATGTTTAAGTTGAAGTAGGTTCTAATTGAACACATCTATTCCACAACCAGCATAAATAATTCAATAACTGTACCTTAGAGTCCAACCAGAATTAGGTAATAAAAACGTTGGTAGAATGGTTAGAACACCGAAGGAAAATCCTTAGCTACTTTCCTTTATGTTTATGTGAAGGCACGTGACTTGATGGTGAGGGTATTCGTAAGATCGTGTGTTCGGTTCCCGGCGGTGCATTGTGTCCTTGAGCAAGACACTTTATTTCACGTTGCTCCAGTCCACTCAGCTGGCAAAAATTAGTTGTACCTGTAATTCGAAAGGCCAGCCTTGT
>OZ024745.1:68084352-68094352 GCA_964016885.1 Eledone cirrhosa
AAATAACAAAAAACAAAACAAAACAAAAAACGAAAACAAACAAACAAAAACAAAATTACGAGGGTTTCAATAAAAAGTGTTTTAAGATAAATTATGAAAAAAATAAATAATAGAAATAAAAGATATCAATACATTATTTTGAATTAATTTAATGAATATTAAATCTGACACAACTTAATATAATTGTGTTATTGTAACATCTTTAGCAGTTTAAATAGGCCAATCTATCTATCTATCTATCTATCTATCGCTGATAGTAGACATGTGTTACTTCGGTTGCAGCCTTTTGGATTTGTATTACGTTTTTGACTGTGAGTTTGTTTTTCATTTGCTTTATTTGTGTGACCTAACCTCCCGCCTGGACTTGCAGACGGGTGGTTATTTTATTTTTACCCCTTTTTGGGGGTAAAAAGTACTTTGAAAAGTTTGTATACCAACTTAAAATAATTGTTTCTACTTTAGGCACAAGGCCAGCAATTACCCAGTGCATTACTGGTACTTTATTTTATCGACCCCGTAAGGATGAAAGGTAAAGTCAACCTCGGCGGGATTTGAACTCAGATCGTAAAGGGACGTAACTATGCTGGAAAGCATGGCGTCCGACCCTCTACCGATACTGCCAATCCAACTTAAAATAATGGACACCATACATGAAAACACAACTGCCACCCCCCCAGGGAAAGTGATAAAGAGCAACAAGTAACTCAACCTACTGAAGCTTCCCTTCTCTCGCTTTCGCATGCGAGTATGGAAGTGGATTTGGCAAACAATTGTAAAAACTTGGGTAATAACCCAAACAATGGAAACACCAAATTGAAAGAATGTATAAATAACACTGACACCAACAACACCAACACAAATAATAAAGAAAATAACACAAACACACACAAAAGCGAAAACAGCAGCAACAATGACAAAGGATACAACATAAATGTGAACTCAAAACCCGAAAAAATGGGTGAAAATCCCAAAAGCTGTACCGCAAACGACAACAACCAAAACGCAAACGCCCAAGAAAACAAGAACAACAGCAACGAAACACACAAAAAAAGACCCCACTATACGAATATCCTTTGTCCAGGTGGTTAAGGAGACCGAAACTTTCACCCCGGTTGACATCAGTGATGCAGCTGAATTGCTAAAAGAGGGGAGAAAACAGGTGAGCTTTGGTGAAAACGGTGATTTCACCATAATCTCCCCTAAGGATATTAAAAGAGCCACGGTCCTAAGGACAATTAATTTTAGAACTATTTCAAATGCATCGAAAAAACCAGCTCAATTATCGCATAGCGAAATTGAGCTGGAGTTAAAAGACGCGTTGAAGGACATGATTTTTATTGAGAGAGGGAAGTTATATGGGAGTCTGAACATTTTGATGAAGGACCAATTGGTGGCCCAAAAATACTCGGTGTCGCCAATTGTGTCCAAACAGTACACTTTCTTCCCCACCTACATCGGGAAGAAAACTAAAAAAATAACAATCTCCGGTATACACCCAAATACAAATATGTGGCTGATACTAGGAGGGATACTGGACGACGAAGATGAACTCCTTGATATAGGCAAACCCACCAGGAGCCACTTTGGCGGTATAGGCATACAGGTTCCGGTTCGAATGAAACCAGAACGTATCGCAAAGATACCCCAAAGAGTGCCCCTGGAAGGCTCCCAATTTATGAATATTGCAGTTGAGGATAGGCGGCCCGCTTGCTACCTCTGTGGAGGCAGATGTCACCTGAGGGCTACCTGTCCTCAACAAACTAAAAGACCTTTACTGCCAACACATCCAAAAACAACACCACCACCACCACAACAACAACAAACACAAGTCAACAAAAAACTGAACATGGACCCACTAATCCCTCCACACCCATAACAACTCCACAAACAAAAACACAATCACCACCACCACCATCACCCCAAAAACAACAAACACAACAAGTCAACAAAAAACGGAACACGGTCCCACCCAACCCATCCCCACCTAAAAAAACTCCAACAACATACATAACAAACCCCAAAATATACCCCTCCCCTCCAACATGGAAGAGGATCCCTTAACGTCAGAAGACGAGGAGGAACCCTTCCAAAAAATAAAGCGGGAAAAAAGAAAACACACCGCACCCACACAAAGGAAAATAACCCCTCAAACAAAAGTAAAAAAATACAGAACAAAAACCAACAAAAATGACACAGACACATACTTCAACACAAAAAATATAAAACTTGTAAACAAAATTGAACAAAACCCTTCGGTTTGCACCGAAGGGCCAAATTTCACGAGGGCCACAGAGAACCCCTCTTTAAAAATGATTAAAACTCCGACAGACATTTATATAGCACTAAAAGACAATTTTCCTGAGGACGTGGCCCCCCCCCCCCCCATGTGTAAAACCAATGAATCGAGTCCTCTTGAAAAATCCCCCCCCCCCCCCCCCCCCGACACCCACACCATACCAAAAACCCCAACCCCACCACACTCTGATGTCCCCCACCCCCACCTCCATGGAAATTTGCGGCCAGGACCCCGGGACGCAGAGAGGTAGGTGCCTCCTTTTTCTCTTTACCACCAATATGGCTGTATTGAGAGTGGCTTGTCTAAATGCGCGTGGCCTGGGCTCATATTGGAAGCAAGCAAAACTTCTAAATGACCTCAGGTCACGCTGTATAAATATGATGGTCAATTGCGAGGCCCGGATCAGCAGCGTGCGCCAGCTAGCCCCCACCTTTGACGACTTTGAGATGCACGCATCTCTCTGTCAGCCCGGAGGTGGGAGTGGGGTTGTCGTTCTGCTGCAAAAACATCTGAGTCTCGTCGCACAGACGGTACACCTGGACCCGGAGGGTCGACTGGTGGTTTTAGACGTTGGCAGTGGTGAAGGCGGAGCCTTTAGGCTGGTCGCCGCCTACGCCCCTTTTGGGTCAGCGCGGCCGGACTTCTTCCAACGTCTGGAGACTTTTCTAGGGACGTCCCGCTCCTTGCTTTTAGTGGGGGACTGGAATGGTATCCTAGATGCACGTTGAGACTATGTAGGGGCATGTCCTGATAGAGGGGGTTGTAACAGCCTCAAGGGGTTAATCGGCCGATTTGACCTGGCCGATAGATATCGACTAGATTTTCCGACTGTGCCAACCTGGACTTGGACAAACCATAGCGGTCAATCTAGATCGTACTTAGATAGGTTCTTAGTTAGAAATAAGGATAAGGACTTTTTAAGTTGTCCAGAAATGCTCATGGTTGGCTATTCAGACCACAAGTTAGTGACCTCCATGGTCAACCTTGATAGAACGCATAGACAGGGACCCGGTCACTGGAAGCTCAACTTGTCCTTACCGGCAAGTAAAGCTTACAGGGACCGGATTAGTACTTTAGTTAAGGAGCGGTTGATGGGCGCCATCGTCAACAGCAGGTGGTGGGGATCTCTCAAAAGAGAGATTAGAGTAGCTTCAATAGGAGTTAGTAAGGAGTTAGCCTCAGATAGGAAGGAAAGAGAGTTGGTAGATAGTGTAGAAGAGGCAATTAGAAGCGGCGACGTCGCCAGAGTGCCAGCGTCGAGAACGGCCTTGGGCCAGTTCTTCGACGCGAAACACGAAGGCTGCGTTGTCCGAAGCAAAATACGTGCTCTGGGAAACGAGGGTACCAAAGCTGTTAGCTGGGCCCGCGTGACAGAAGCCAAAAGTGGGATTAGATCCACTATCCGGTCTTTGCGAGACCAGGATGGACGGGTGATCTTTGGACCTAAGCAGATGTGCGAGGCCTTTCAAAGGCACTTTGCCCGATTGTTCGGAAGGGGCGAGGAGCCGGATGGGGATGTGGACCTCGGTCCATACCTCGACGGCCTGCCGCGTCTTTCGGACGAGGAGGCGAAGTCCTGCGAGAGGCCAATCTCAGCTGCTGAAATAGCGGACGTGCTGAGCTAATGCGGCAGACACAAATCTCTGGGCCTCGATGGTCTTCCATACGAACTGTATTTAAGTATGCCGGACTTGTTCTTCGATCTCCTCGAGGCGGTCTACTGCAACTGGCAACAGAATGGGAGAATTCCCTGTTCTATGACCAAGGGCGTAGTCTCGCTAGTGAGGAAGGACGAGAACAAGGGGGATGAAATAAGTAATTTTAGGCCCATAACTCTGCTAAATGCAGAGTTAAAGATTTTGGCCAAGGTTTTAGCAAAGAGGTTGGCGCTTGTCGTGGGCAACCTGGTGGGAGATGCGCAGACATGCGCCATCCCGTCCAGGTCCATTCACGACAACCTCCATCTCATGCGATACATCATAGAGAGGGTTGGGAACGAACCCGGCTTTGGTGGGGCCCTGATCAACTTGGATCAATCTAAGGCGTTCGATAGGGTCGACCATCGTTACCTGGATGCGGTGCTAGTGGCGGCAGGTTTCGGACCCGTTTTTCAGGGGCTGGATCACTGCCATGACCCGCAGCCGCATCTGCTCTAGGGTCAAAGTGAACGGCTACCTCTCGGAGCCGTTTGAAATCACGCGGTCCATCCGACAGGGATGCCCTCTCTCCTCCCTTCTGTATGTATTGGCCCTAGAGCCACTGCTGCGGAAGTTGGAGTTGTTACAGGGCATCCCTTTAGAACCGGGATTGCGGAAAGCGGTGTCGGCCTACGCCGATGATGTGACAGTAATGGTGTCAACCGCCTCGGAAATCGGAGTGATCGGCACCTTACTGGAGGAATACAAAAAGTGTACAGGGGCTAAGCTGAACCGGGACAAGTCAGTCGGTTTGCAACTCGGCGAGTGGAGGGGCAAACCGATGGCTTCCAACGGCGTCGTCGGACGTTGGACGGAGGGCCCGGTGAAGTTGCTCGGGGTCTGGTTCGGGCCCGACCTCCAGGTGGAGAAGAACTGGGGTGAGGTATCGAACAGGGTGTTTGCGCTGACGCAGAAGTGGGCTGAGTGCAAACCATCCCTGAAAGGTCGGGCGGAGGTGGCGAACGCTAATATAGCGTCCGTCATCTATTACCGACTGGCCGTCGTGCCTTGCCCAAGGGAAATGCTCACCAAAATGGAGCGCGCACTCTTCCAATTCCTTTGGAAGAAGCGGGCTCCTTTGGTGAGGAGATCCATCTATTGTCAACACCCTTCGAAAGGAGGGCTGGAGATGCCGTGGCTGCTGATGCGTAAACACGCATTAAGGCTACGACACCTCCACGTATTCCTCACCGGTCAACCGGTGTGGGCCCCGTTTGTGAGGCGAGCCTTTCCGAGACTCGTCTCGCTCACCGAGCTGCAGTCCTGGGTCAAGCAAAGACCGAGAAAACTGGGCGCCTGGCACACCGAGGGTGCCCAGGCGCTCACACTCTCTGGCAGGCGGACTCGGCTATCGGTGGAGAATCCACCTCGTCATTCTATAGAGGGCTGGTGGTTAGTAGGTGCGACGACGCCCTCGGACAAGCCCTAGGCATGGAAGAAGACGAACTGGCCAGCCTATTCGGGACCTATGGACAACTTCCAGAGGTCCCTGGCAGTGCTACCGAGGGGCGCTGCCCGTTCGAGAAAAGCTCTACAGACACGAGCACCCGGGTAGGGACCCCTCGAAAAAGATCTGTCCCAGATGCGTGCGCGACGAGGAAACCGTTGTGCACGCATTGGTACACTGCTCGGGCGTTGCCGATCTGTGGGACTATGTCGAACGACTGCTGTCACGGGTGGGACCAATCCGGTTGACCACCGAGTCCATTGTAACGATCAAGCCGCCTCCCCCTTCAAAAATGAAGGAGAGGCGGTCTTCCTCTGTGTAATAGCCATGGTGAAAGAGGTGGTATGGTGGACACGTTTGAAAGGGCTGAGGTCGGACACCATTCTCTCCGGCCAACAATTGGTCCTTTTCTTTAAATACCATTTTAAGAGAAGGATCAGAATGGAGAGAGAGGTGCTCTACCCCAGCAAGTTTTATGAAAGGTGGGAGAAAGTAGCGAGAATGGCTCGTGTGAATGGGCCTTCTCTCTTTATCAGCCTGTAGGTGGAAAGGTGGAAATTCAAAGGAACACCCCCTCTTTGTGCTCCTAAGGAAAAGGGTTACACACTTCTTCGGGGGTGTGTGTAACCCCCAAAACGGCTCCTCCCTATTGAGGACTGTATTGTTAATTTTATATTTGTTATTTGTTTTTTACTCGTTCCCTTATGTAAACTCCCCCCTTGTATTTGTCCCCTTCTTTTGTGCCCTCGTGGCAAATAAATAGAAACTTATCTATCTATTGCCTGCTTATTTATCCACCCCCCATCTCTCTCTATCTATCTATATCTCTCTCTATCAATCTATCTACCTAGTCAGCAATCCACAATCAAACAGATGATATATGACATCTAGGTAACTGGTAAAGCCATCAACTTCTCTTCAACTTCTTTTCAAATAGTCTTGAAAAGCTGGTAGCTTCGGTGAAACTTCGAAGTAAAAAGTCACTATTAATAACAAATATCATAAGTATTTTATGGATGTTTAGATGTTTAGTGTGTTTATACATATACATATGATACTAATCAAATGACTAGTAAGAAAATTATTCGACTTAGTACTCCATAATTTCATCATGATCACTACCACTACCATCACTATCATCACCATCATCCTCATCACCACAATATTCATCCTCACCTAAAATTATGTTGATGATAGAATATAATGATTTTCACAGTCATAAGAGTCGGATATTCAGTTCACGGAACAATTAAATGACCATCGTTAAAACCGACGGAGAATCCATAATTATTTTTGTAAACGAACAAAGAAAAAAAAAAATGAGAAAAAAATTGAGTAGCTGTTGAGATAAGTTCTCATCCAACAGAATTCTGTATTGTGAAATATCAGTTTCTCCGAGGTTAATATGAAAGACCACCCTATATCCAGTTACATGTTAGTTAACACATTAATAACAACTAAGCTATTCAGAAACGCCCGGTGCATTTTTCTTTCATTAAAGACGTTTCTTATCTGAGAGACTAATTGAAATAAAACGGAAAAGGATCATTACATTCAGTAATTATTCCTTCTTACCATTCTTTATAAACATGCCATACTGCTCGCAAATCTTTCTGGACAACTTTAAATCAATGCCAAAATAGAATTAATATGAATTTCCTGTATTTTACGTAAATGTTTGTAAAATTATGAAGCAAGGAAAGAACTTAAATAACAGCCCCAAAGATAAATGTAAATGTAATCTTTTAAAAGCTTTATAGAAGGAAAGAAATAATAAATAATTATTTGGCACTATACGATTAAAAATAAATTAAAATCTATTAGTTTTTCACAACGTATATACAATGACATAAGACGACGAATTGGCAGAATCGTTAAAAACTTCGTGATATTGGGTTGTGGGTTCTGAGATCAAATTACACCGAGGTTAACTTTACTTTCCATTCTTTTGAGGCCGATAAACGAAATACCAGCACAATTGTATAGTAGACTAGCAGATTTACCCGGCGTTGCTCGGGGTTTGAAATTATGCTAAGAATATACAGCTAGGAAGTAAAAGAAGAACATTATTTGTCCCCAACCTGTCAAAATAAGCAGAAGTCTTCAATAATTAATGCAAACGAATATTTAGTGCAATCATTGTACACATAAAACTATGCTGATAATGAAGGAAACACTGAACAGGATGTAGTTATACAAATGATTAAAGACAATACACGTTGCAAATCTGTAAAAAAACAGGCAGTTTTGCTAAAGTACAAAAAGTTGTAATGAAAGCAGAGTTGTATACAAACAAAAAAACAATGAGAGTAGAATAAGAGAAAATTTATTCTTTGAGAGCATCCTTTGCTGTGTATGGTTACATTTTGAACTTATAATCCAAAATATCATGCATGACATATTCATTGGTATGTTTTGTAATGAGTAAGGTGAAGTCAAGGCAGAGCTGTAATAAGTTTTTTGTTAACACTAAAGCACTTCAGGATAGACGATAATCTTTGTTTTTCTTTTCGGAACAAACGCAAAGAGATTATCTCGACTGCCAACTCGTGAGCAGGCAACGTAGAAAAGCAAGGTTCATCCAAGAGAATTCCAGCGACGGACAGAGTTTGACTGTTTATATTTCTGAAAAGTTGGTTATCTCCCTTTTTTTATAAGGATTGTCAATAAAGTTGGTTAACTCCCTTACATCAATTTTGCTACCGATAATTTTGATATCGATTTTTTTTATTGTTGAACGTGGGTCGATTTGAAAAATGTTTGTGATGTGACAATCTTAGCGACCTGTGCAACGTGCACAGACAATTTGGTCAAATTCAGTTGGTAATTGTAAAAGCCTTAAGTATGCAAAGTTGTACACAGACACACACATCCTCGCTTTTATATATATAAAGATTCTTCTTTTACATCTCTTTCTCTGGAAGAAATCGGTTGTATCCAGATCTGGTCAGGATGGGCGTTGCCTAATCTTCGTCAGGATCCAGGGTCCATAGAATGGGATCAATTTTGACAACTAATATATACAGACATATGCTGTGTCTGGACCTGCGTAAATATTTACAAAAGAATGTCAGTTATATTGGTTATTAAATGATTCTTAATGGGTTCATGTATGATAAACTGCCAAACAAATTCCTAAACACAAATATTCTTTGTTCAGAGTTAATTAATCCATGTGGGAGTTATTTGTACCATTGAAAATAATTAATCAGAGTGTAAGCCAATTTAGCACTCGACGTAGAAGCAACAGTTTATAATAGTATGGATCTTTATATAGTAAGTTATCCACGGAGTATGGACGTATGGGAATTGATACAAAGGCAGGTAGTTAAAATTCATAATGCATATTTCTGTTCTTTCCATATTTTTATTGAGGTTACGTAATTACGTAATTTCGATTATATAAATCTCTTCAAACGTAATTACAAAATAATATACTGTTACAATGGCATTACAGGGTATAGTCATCGGATGTTCGCTTCATGTTTATATAGTAACATTTGTGGGCAGAAATATGTAGGTGTGGTCAAAACTAATACCATATAAACATGAAGTGTGTATACATAAATATGTATATGCATACACACACACACACACACACACACACACACACACACACACACACACACACACACACACACACATATTTATGCAGAACTGATGAGAAATCTGCAGATACTCCACCCTGATTACACCTTCAGATTTATGCCTGTGATTATTGGAGCACTGGGATATGTTAGTAACTGCCTCAATACAAATCTTGAGAAGCTTAGATTTCACAGGAACAGAAAGAACACTAGTTAGGAAATTACAAGTACAATCCATTAATGGAACAGTAAAAATATGTAAAACATTCCAAAAATTTTGCATCTAATAACTGCATATACACATGTACAGATACAAAGCATATACACATGCACACATACAACTCAAAACATCCACATCCACACATACAATAACATCCATATCTACAGATGCATGCATACATACATATCTACCTAGTTGATGTGTAAATTCCAATGAGAGAGTCTTGTGTCTATGTTAGAAACCGACTCTCTCTCTTTATTGGTAAAACTTTGTGAAATTATAAAACCAGAAGAACATACACACATACATACATATAATATAATAAAAAATAAGATTGGTTAGTGGTTAGGTTGTTTGTCTCACGATCGCAAGATTGAGAGTTCAGTCCAAGGCAGCGTGTAGTAAAGCAATTTATTTCACATTAGTCGGAAAAACTAATTTGAACCTGTAATTCAAAGGGAGCAGCCTTGTCACACAGTGTGTCCTGCTGGATCTCCCTAAGAATTACGTTAAGCATACATATATTTATAGAGTGGTCAAATGCTTACTCGTTAATTTCTCAAGTAGGTTGTTCCATCAATATATAAATGTGAGCGGCTTCCCTCCGTCACGCAATGTGTGTGTGAATGTATGAGTGTGTAAAAGGAAGGAAGGGGATGGTGAAAAAACAATAACAAAACAGTGTGAATGTATGTGTGTGTTTGTGTTAATGTATTTGTGTGAATGTATGTCTGTGAGTGTGTATTTTTGTAA
>OZ024745.1:68099352-68121852 GCA_964016885.1 Eledone cirrhosa
GGAATGAAAATCAGTTTCTGATTAGCGTGAAAACTGTTTGCTTAAACTTTAATCTGTTCTTATAATAAATATTTGCTTCACGGGTTTATATATATATATATTATATATATATAATCCTTATCGAGTCGCTCTTCAAACTTAAGTTCTGTTATCGCTGTGGTCTTGGATTTTCTTACCTTATGTTGCTTGCACATTTCTCGGTTTGTTGTTTTTTTCGCTCTTTTCTCTTTTCTTCCCTTTTTCCTTTTTTCCCTTCTATTTTCCTTCTCTCTCTCCTCCGTTTTCCCAATAACTTACCCAGTTATTGAACGTTCTGGGGGTAGATATATTGTCTTTAAAGCGTTGAAATATCCGTGACTCCCAGTAGACAACTGACGAGGAAAACTCCCCCACCACCGTTCTTGCTTTCTTCTTATTCTCATTCCATTTTAAAGCCTAACTTAACTAGCACCTACACAGCCATCCTATTCTCCATATATATATATATATATATATATATATATACATAAGTAAATTTGTCACGAATATACATAACATCTCAATAAAAAAGAGATCATTCAGAGAAGCAAATAATATGGAACATTTTATGTTTTAGGTTGCTCGACTAAGAATATACCCCTAGTGAAAGATGATTGTGATTAGTTTACTGTAATCTACTCTGTGATTTTGTATAAATGCGAGGTAAATTCACTTTCGTATATGCACCAGCCGTAATTCAATATCCATCTGTTCAGATTTGATTCTAGGGTGAAGTCAACTGACTTCACTCTTATAGACTTAAACATGGCGCAGTCTTATTGCCCTGATGTAACTTACTTGGCTGTCTGCCTAGGTAGAAAACAAATAAATTTTAGATATATAGATTTACTGTGTCACAGGTTAAGAAACAAGGTATTTGATGTCAATTCTGATTGTAATTTCTGAGATATGTATGTATTTGTGCAGTTATATGTATATATGTTATCTCTTTCTCTTAATTTCGAGTATATTTTTTTGACCGGCCACCTTCCTGGTGGCAAGGTTGTAAAAGAAAAGAAATTGTCATCCCTTGAATCGCAAGAATGTTTTGCAAATTTTGAAGGTGCCAGCTATCGCAGCCATTTGTAGACTATGAATTAGGGAGCTGCGCTCTTTGTCCGCAAATCCAAGTTCAGTCATACTTTGGTCCAAACGGGTTGGTATATAACCCGTAGCTCCAATAATGATGGGTATGAAGCTAAAGGTGTATCTTGGATACTGGATTTGCAAACTCCTCATCAATGGTCCGTAGATGTCCTCCTTCTCCTGTATTTTTCTGACAACGTTTACATCAAGTGGGCAGCTGATCTCCACAACAGAACACGTTTTCAATGTGTGCTCCCAAACAACAATATCAGGCCGGTTGTGCTTTAATTTGGTGGCAGTTTTTATTTTCAGGTTCCACCAGTATTCCTTAGTGCCATCTGTCTCATGTATGTATGTATGTATGTATGTATGTATGTATGTATGTATGTATGTATGTATGTATGTATGTATGTATGTATGTATGTATGTATGTACGTATTCATGTATGTATGTGGTTGTCTATTCATATGTATGTATGTATGTATGTATGTATGTATGTATGTATGTATGTATGTATGTATGTATGTATGTATGTATGTAGTTGTCTATTCATATGTATGCATGCATGTATGTATATATTCATGAATGTATGTATGTAGTTGTGATTCATAACTATGTATGCATGTATGTATGAATGTATGCATGTATGTATGTATGCACGTATTCATGTATGTATGTATGCATGTATGTATGTACGCACGTATTCATGTATGTATGCACGTATTCATGTATGTATATATTCATATGTATGTATGTATGTTTGATGGTATGTAGGTATTGATGTATAGAGAAGGCAACTAGTCGTGATTCTACAATTATACTCAGGTTAAGTTGGTATTTCTAAAATAAAAATTACGAGACTATATCATATATACTGAAGTTCTCGCTTTTATGGCAATAAAAATGATAAATTGCTGTTCAGTATGTCTGGCAATGACCCACGGCTGGCAAAAGAACCTCGTTTATTTGTGTAATTTAGAATCTCATAAAAAAGTAAGAAGATGAATTCATGTTTTCTACGAAACTGTTTATCTATTATCTGTGTTCAGCTCACAATCTAAAAGTTGTGGGCCTCTTCATTGACCCATAAGTGTTGTTTCTCCTGTATTTTCTTACCACACTGGCGTGAAATGAGCAGTTGACTTCCTCATCAGGGTATGCTTTTATGTTATGGTCCCAAACAACAGTAGTAGATCGATCTCTGTTTAAATTGGTTGATGTCTTTATTCTTCGGTTCCACAAATATCCTTTTGATCCATCGGTTGCAATATATTAATCTTTATTTGATGATATTTTTTCTTCATCCCACTATTTCAGATTTCTCTGTATACTACATGATACCTTATAGAATGGTAGTTTCTGGTTGACATTCTCTTACAGTTAGTTATAATGTGACGAATATCTTCAGTTTTGTTTGTATAGCCTACATTTATTGGCTGCTGATGATAACCTTCTTGCGTGCAAAAGGTTCATAGTCGGGAGTACTTGATCCTAGATTGCACTGAAATAACTTTCAACGCTTCGGTACTTCAAACATTTAATATCGTGTATTCTCCCTATGATTCTTGTTTCGTTTCAACTAGCAATGTACAAGCCTATCATTGAACTGGCTTGTTTATTTTTATTGTTGCATCAAATAAGATTTTCCAATTTTTCTTGGGGAGACGCCAATGCTGGTTTTATTTCATGTTATTTTCTTAGTTCGTTAAGTATTATATTGAATCTGTTGATCTGTGTTCTAATCCAAGTATCATATAATGTTGCTAACAAATTAAGGCCACAGTGTCCTTTACATGAGAAATATAACCTCTCTGCATACCTCACCGATCCTGAGATATTAAGATAAACGAAGCACTTCCCAATTTCTTATATCAATCTAGTTAAGTTCTTGTAGTGGCCAGTTCAGAAGGCATCATGCAGGAGTCAGGATGGGTACTGTAAAACTGTTGCGACATATCTGTAGAAGGCTGAAACATGTCATCATCATGATTTCTTTGTACTTTGTATTCTTTCATTGTCCATTCTTGTTAATATGTTCTTCATACTCGACATTTTCTTTCTGTTAATATACTTCTAGTTCTGTATAGGTTGTATTTTCAAACCATCCACGTTGACATTTTTTGTCCGGGCACCGACTTTTGTCATTTTACTACAAATTATAATTATCATAAATTCACATTTAAACTCGACAAATTTCATTCCAGTATTTGAATATATTAGGTAATGTAATTTAATTGAATTTTCAACTAGTCCATGCAGCTGCAGATTGTTTACAAAGAATAAGTGAGATATATTTCTAAATTCAAAATATGTAATTTTCTAAACACCATCTTTTGTGAGCAGGTATTATAACGAGTTTACTTCTAAACATAGTACTGACAGTAGGCCAATGTCATTTAGGATGCCTTTGTGATAACAAATGATGTCAGATTGTTCTCACATCTCAGAAATATGAAGATTCTAGTTATTTGTGTAGTATAGCAGCTACAAGTGATTATGGTGCACTTGCTTGTTATAAAACTTGCCCTCGAAGACTATCTGATACTCCAGCTACATTACAACCATTTTCCTATATTTCTTTACTCTTGTTGATTAGAAACTGCTCTAAGCAGTTCCATAGTTATTTCCACCGTCTGGTTATAATATTTTTGACAGAACAATTTATCTTCCTAGAGACAACCCTAGTGTATATCTTATACATGGTTGGGCAGTAATTTTTAGCTTGAGTATTTCAGTTATTTTAGAGAATGAGGTGAGTAAGAACAGTTGTTCATGTAGTGTTATAAAATCTCAGCAATATAAAGTGATATTCTTGTATCAATATACTGTTATAAAATCTGGCTGTGGGAATTTTCAGTTTGTTATTTACATTAGGAACATTTCCAGTTCTGTGCTAAAAATTTCATATTATTTTGTTTGAAGTAACTTGCTTGTAGTAGCTTTGAACTTATTCTTCTGATGATCTGTTCAGTATTTTGCGTTTTTAATATGCTTATTTGTACTTCAGTTTTCACTGTTGATATAAGTTCTTGTTTCAAGTGATGTAGTTTAGAATTTAAGTTTCAAATTTGTCTCCAAATTACTTTTCTAATTTGTGCTTTGGATGGCATTTGAATACATTATCTGTAATATACTTAATAACTTGGAGAATCTATGAAATATTTGCCTGTATCTTGCCTGGGATGAAAGAGTAATGTGATTGCTGACATTAATAACATAAGATTTATGTGTCTTATTACTAGCAAGGGTAGAAAGTGAGAAATACGAGAATGAGGGAAAGGAAAGCAAGGATAGGAGAACAAGGGTAGAAGGAAAGCAAGGAGTGAAGGACAGCAAGGAGAGCAAGAAAAGAAGGAGAGTAAAGAAGCAAGGCGAGAAGGAGAGCAAGGAGTGAAGGACAGCAAGGAGAGCAAGAAAAGAAGGAGAGTAAGGAAGCAAGGCGAGAAGGAGAGCAAGGAGTGAAGGAGAGTAAGGAAGCAAGGAGAGCAAGGATAGAAGGAGAGCAAGGAGAGCAAGGAGAGCAAGGAGAGCAAGGAGAGCAAGGAGAGCAAGGAGTGAAGGAGAGCAAGGAAGCAAGGAGAGCAAGGAGACGAAGGAGAGAAGGAGATCAAGGAGAGCAAGGAGAGAAGGAGGGCAAGCAGAGCAAGGAGTGAAGGAAAGCACGGAGTGAAGGATAGCAAGGAGTGAAGGAGAGCAAGGATAGCGAAGAGAGAAGGAGAGCAAGGAGCGAAGGAGAGCAAGGAGAATAAGGAGTGAAGGCGAGCAAGGAAGCAAGGAGAGCAAGGGAAAAAAAGAGAGCAAGGAGAGCAAGGAGTGAATGCGAGCAAGGAGGGAAGGAGAGCAAGGAGAGTAAGGATAGCAAGGAACGAAGGAGAGCAAGGAGAGCAAGGAGAGAAGGAGAGCAAGAAGTTTCTGTATTATATATATGTGTATAATTATGTAATAAACAACACAATACAATTATTCCATTTACCAACGACTTCGGGCACCTCTGTTGATGTAGTCTGTCTTTCTGAAACCTTTAGTAAATTACATAATTAACTAGCTCTGTACTATACATAGAGCACTCTTCCTTTACATTTTATACGGAAATACTTCATATATACATATATATATATATATATATATATATATGCAAAGGTTTTATTTAAAATTGTTGGGTTACAACAAGTAAATATTTTATAACTGATATAAAGCACTCGACAGTTTTTGGAGTATATATACGATATTAAACAAATGGAAACTATATTTATAAAACCATATTTATTTCATTATACATATTTCAGGGATACCATATTAAAAATATGGCATGCCTTCGTCAGATAAAATACAATATATAAACAGTTTTATAAATAATTTTGACGTACCATATTATAAGCGACCATTAAATTAGGAAGCTGTCTGGGTAGTCAGACTACCCAGACAGCTTCCTAATTTAATGGTCGCTTATAATATGGTACGTCAAAATTATTTATAAAACTGTTTATATATTGTATTTTATCTGACGAAGGCATGCCATATTTTTAATATGGTATCCCTGAAATATGTATAATGAAATAAATATGGTTTTATAAATATAGTTTCCATTTGTTTAATATCGTATATATATATATATATATATATATATTGTACTGGGTTACATGTTACCAGTACCACTCAAGAGTGACCCGACATAATTATATACATACATACTTACAGACAGGCGGACATACAGACAAAATGTTTTGAATAGCTAGTATATCAGCGAAATGTTCAAGGAAACTGTTATTATTAACAAGGCTTTAGTGTGTTCAGATCACAAACCCATAAAACACACACACACACAGACAACACATATATGTATGTTCCTCTCTCTCTCTCTCTCGCTCTCTCGCTCTCTCTCTCTCTCTCTCTCTATATATATATATATATAAAATGAAGTTAAATAAAAGTCAAATGATTAAAATTTAGCTTCGTTTATTACTGCTATATATATTTCAGTGACAGCCATCTTTGGTTGTGACCTCTTCAGGCAGTTTGAATTAGTATGGTATAGACAAGTACATATGTTGTTGAGGTGTATAATATTGTCAATACTCTGATATGCCCAGTTCCTTGTTGGGTTGTTATTTCACTGAGGAACTGGAGTCATATATATATATATATATATATATATATATATATATATATATATATATATATATATATATATATATCAAACATTGAGTTATAAACTCGAAATAGTCTTTTACAATTAAATAGCCCAAAGAAGGGAATATTTCTGAGCCGTGTAATACAAATGAATATATGAGGGATAAACACCTATAGAATTATAGAAGTGTTCGGATTGCAAATGACCAAGTTAGCTAGGTTGAAAAAAATACTAATTTAACATCTTGATCTAAAATAATAAATCAATAAAAATAACAAACCTATATTGGCAATGGCCGTGATACCTGGACAAATTCTAAATTTGTTTCGCAACAATTAAGTGAAAGTTACTATTCCTGTGCTCTTCTGCAGGTTATTATGTTAAATTAGTATTTTTCTACCTAGCAAACATGGTCATTTGCAATCTGAACACATGTATAATTGTATAGGTGTTCATCCGTCATATATTCATTTGTATATATATATATATATATATATATATATATATATATATATATATATATATATATAAATAAACAAACCACTATCCTGATGTCGTCCAAAAGTAATGGTCGCATTTTGAAAGGGTACGTCAATGTTTATTTATAAAACTGGTATATATTGTATTTTGTCTGATGAAGGCATACCATAATTTAACTTGGTATCCTTGAAATATGTATAAGGAAATAAATATGGTTTTATAAATATAGTTTCCATTTGTTAATATCGTATATAAATATATATATATATATATATAAATATATATATATATATTATATATATATATATATATATATATATATATATATATATTTATAAGGGACCCGTATCTTAACAGCTACTCTTCCTCCCCATTTTTGTTTGCCTATATTTGACCGGTAGTAGCTGTTAAGATACGGGTCCCTTAGAATAAATTTTTTTCGCGACATTCCTGGCTTGACTGTAGTTTGACATTAATACCGACATTTCTTCCTCTTTCTTTCTGTCTTTCTCCTTGTAGCTGGACATTAACCCTGACTTTTCTTCTTCTTCCTTTTCTTCCTTCCCCCTTCTTCTCTCTTCTTTCTTTTTTCTTGTGGCACGATATTAACGCTGACTTATGTTCCTCTCCCTTTCTGTTTTCCTCTATTTGACCGGTAGTAGCACACTATAAGCTTTAGCCACGTCACTTGAGGGCGACCGGCAAAAGTGGAAGATGCTGGATGGCGGTCGTCCTCCGGTCTTTGATTTTCAGCCCCATGGATTTTATCTATTGCATTCACTTATTATATTTCGAATACCTGATGATATCACCGGATTCATACGGAACCCGGTCATTGAAATGATCATAGTATAATAAACCTTTCAAGGATTTACACAAGTCCAGCCTCCTGTCATTTCATTATAATATTTAACTCCGTACTAGCACCACCAACTACAAAAACAAAGACGGTTGAACTGCTTTACGTTGAGTACTCTCCATACGGAATTGACCAGCTCTATCCAGTGGTGAACCTCAAACCTATATATATATATATATATATATATATATATATATATATATATATATATAATTGCTACTTATATATATATAGGTGTGTGTATGTGTGTATGTGAATGCGTGATTGTGTGTGTGCTTGTATATGTGTATATAAATATTATGTGTTGATGTGTTGGTATGTAAGTTCATGTCGCTATGACAGAAGAAAGCGTCAAACATGTATATGTAAAAAAACTTAATATTGTTACTACAAAGACGATTATTAATTGAGCAATATTTTCTGACATGTAGGAAGTCCTTGCTTTAATATACTACGTCTGATAATTGTTTCTACTTTAGGCACAAGGCCAGCAATTACCCAGTGCATTACTGGTACTTTATTTTATCGACCCCGTAAGGATGAAAGGCAAAGTCAACCTTGGCAGGATTTGAACTCAGATCGTAAAGGGACGTAACTATGCTGGAAAGCATGGCGTCCGACCCACTACCGACACTGCCAATCCACAATACTACTACTGATAATTGTTTCTACTTTAGGCACAAGGCCAGCAATTAACCAGTGCATTACTGGTACTTTATTTTATCGACCCCCGTAAGGATGAAAGGCAAAGTCAACCTCGGCAGGATTTGAACTCAGATCGTAAAGGGACGTAACTATGCTGGAAAGCATGGCGTCCGACCCTCTACCGACACTGCCAATCCACAGTACTACTACTAATAATTGTTTCTACTTTAGGCACAAGGCCAGCAATTACCCAGTGCATTACTGGTACTTTATTTTATCGACCTCGTAAGGATGAAAGGCAAAGTCAACCTCGGCGGGATTTGAACTCAGATCGTAAAGGGACGTAACTATGCTGTAAAGCATGACGTCCGACCCTCTACCGATACTGCCAATCTACCACCTTTATTATACTACTACTAATAATAATAGATGATATAGCCACGCAATAGAACTATTATCCACTTTATGAAGACATACATTGTAGTTAGTAATTCCAAGTGTACATGTGTGTCTAATTGTCTTCAAAAGGTGTTTAAATTTAAAGAAAAGACGTTTATAATGAAATTAAAGTTTCCGATTCACTAACCATGAAATATTAATAAATAAATATATCAAAATATTCTATTGAAAATTATAGAAATTATTGAGAATTCCTCTGAAATGTTCCTTTTAACCATCACATGATCCATTATTCTACATGTAATGTTCCAATATGAATACAATGACTTAATATACAGTAATCAGGAGTAATTTGATCAGGAAAATGCTTTGAATATTAGAATTGAAATATATTTTGTCATTATATCCATTATAATGACAAAATATATTGTGGTTGCTTTGGATAACAATATATTTTGTAAAAGGTTAAAATATATGCTATAAAATATATGACGTAAAATATATGATATAAAATATATGATATAAAATATATGATATAAAATATATACTATTACATAAGATTTTTTGGTGAATGGAATAAAGTTTTGACAATTCATTGAAACGAATTCTTCACTATTCTTTGGCATGGACACACGATTTCAGGGCTTTAATCTCATTGCAAATATATTCTCAGACACACAGCACACACATACTGTCAAAAACACCAAACTATCTAAACACCACAAGTAGAAGCACAATACATATACACACCCCCTACACATACATCATACAACCTATACCACAGAAATATTATAATCGTACTCGATACAACATCAACCCCACAGCACACCACAGAAGGCGCCACCACCCACACATGCATTTGCGCCACCACCCACACCAGAATTTGCGAGGGCATTACCATCTGTACTTTGTGCCCAAAAATAATATAAAAAATAATATAAAAAATAATATAAAAAATAATATAAAAAATAATATAAAATATAATATAATAAATAATATAAAAAATAATATAAAAAATAAACCAGCAAGAAGAAATGCTGCAAAATTCCGATTAATTGGATGAGAAATAAGCGAGATGATATTCTCAGGTATTGTTTTTATATGGTTGGCTATCATCTTGCATGATGTACAGGAACCGAATGTTTTCATTATCATTAATATATTAAAAAAACAACGGGAATAATTTGGTGATCAAATGACACTCAATCGAGCAAACACTGTTGTTTTTGATACTTTTTCTAACGTATTTGACTCCTTCAAAGCTGATATTCTCTCATTACCACGGTATTTAAGTTTTAATACCCTGGACCACATGAAATACTGTAAACAATACATTTTTGTAAAGTACTAAACAGAACTATGGCAGTATCACTTTACAAATTAGACTTAAATATTGAACATGTTCACAACAATCTGTTCATTAGTAAAGATACTCTAAATATTTGAATAAACGCATTTTTAGATATTTTCTACTAAATCATGTCTAGGTATTTAATATTAAAGCAAGACCCCCATCTGCATGATCGATCTATTGCACTTCTCTCTGCACTTATCCATTGGTTTCTATGTGTTTGAGGTCCTTCTAGAAAGTTCGATGTCTTGTCTTTTCCCTCACAAGGCCAGCCGAGGCTATAGTAGACGATACTTATGTTAGATGCTGCGCAGCGAGCCTGAAACTAAAACTACATGATTGGGAAGTGAACTTCTTAACCACACTGCTATGCCTGCACCTTTATATAATGGGTGTGGTATGGTCCCGTAACTACTGATGGAGTCGTAGGTGCGACGTATTGAGATACGGCATTTCTTGGGCATTTTAAGCCTGGCGGAGGCCATCCCTATCCAGGTTTGAGTATAGCAGATTTTTCCAAGAGAGAGAATAGAAAGTGAGAGAGAGGAAATGAGAAAGAGATATAGAGGAAGAATAGAAATACCAGTACAAGACTGGTAGTTTTCTATCGACCTCGAAAGGATGAAAAGCAAAGTTGACCTTGGCGGGATTTGAACTCAGAGAGGCGAGAGCCGGACCGAATCATAAAGCATTCTATCCGACGCTCTAACGACTCAAAGTATTAAATCAAATAAATTAAATAAAACGAAGTAAAATAAATCAAAATATCAGAAACTTTTACAAAAATATAACAAAATGAATACAAACAAATGAAATAAAATAAAATATATAATTCAATAAATAATTCAAATAAAATAAAATACGCGCTATCACCTTTAGCGACTATATACATACACAAATATATACACATACATAAATACGTACATGCACATACATACATCTACATACACACAAATACATACATACACAAATATATACACATACATACATACACAAATATATACACATACATACATACGTACATGTACATACATCTACATACACACAAATACATTCATACACAAATATATACACATACATACATACATCCACATATACATCTACACGCAAATACATACACAAATATATACACATACATACATACGTACATAAATACACACACACACATACACACACATATAGAATGTGTGTTTGTATGTGTGTGTGTGTGTATGTGTGTGCATAACTAAGAGTCTGGACACACATTCATATGCACACACAAATACACACACAAATATATACATATATAAATACACAATGCATACATACACACGCACAGGGAAATATTATTTCATATAGAGGCACATAGAGAATAGGAAATGCACACACATACGCATTTAATAGTAAACGCGTTTGCACATGATTAAATACGAAAATAGAGACATACATAAAACACAAGCAATATTTTTTTATTTATTCAATGAAATAAAAAAATAATATAAAAATGAAATATAGTAAAATAAAGAAAATATTCAATTTTATCTGAGAAATGTAAATCTTGGTATTTATCTAAGATGAGTAAATATTCTAATAACCTGACGCCTTCATCTTCGTAATAACATCATGCCTTCATCTTTTCTTCGTATTTCGTCTGAAAATTTTAAATTTCCCGTGTATTTTGTTTGTCTCTGGAAGTGAACAGAATATGAAAGAGATTATGAAACCTCCGTTAACCCTTTCGACACTACATCTCTAATATAATAGACTGCTTATGGTTTTCATGTCATTTTTTTTATAATAATTAAAAATCTAGAGGAATTAAAAAATATAATTAATTTTGTGATTTTTCAATTCGGAGTAACTGAAAAAAAAAAAAAAAAATCGCCGGACAGATTTTACTGGCAAAAGTAACTGGCGGGAAACCCAAGGGTAGACAACGAGCAAGATGGTTGGATAACTACTATGATCACGCCCGGTCTCGCTTAGGGATCCAGCCGGATCTATTGGAGACAGTTGCTTCTGACAGAACCCAGTAGATGGAGTGTTTGAGGACTCTGCCCCAACGACCTTCTCAGAACTAAGTAAACGAAGAAGACGAAGAAGAAGTCAAAGAAGAAGTCAAAGAAGAAGAAGAAGAAGAAGAAGAAGATCAACAACAACAACAACAACAACAACAACGACAACAACTAATTTTCTCATTATCAAGCTGGTGCGTAAAACATGACTTAAGAAAATCCTCTTCTATGAAATCATGGTGGAGGGTTTAAATTTAAATAGAACAGTTTTTTAAAAGATGATTTATCATCATAGAGCCTAAGGCGGTTCCAGACGGGTTTGAAACAAGTGTTAAACTGGTGGGAAACTGCTATTGTTGCTGCTAATGTTTTGCCAAGAATTCAGTTGAACAGTAAATTTTCTCTAGACAGGTCCTTCAACTTTCGCTAGACAGGTCCTTCAACTATATAATTTGAAAAGAACCGAAAATGTCGAACAGTAAGTGAACAGAAAACATGAATAAAATTATATTTTAAAATCAAACATTAGGAATTATCATCAGGACAGCCTTGCTAGGAACAGCAATGGTTTTAAGGAGTGTGTTAGAAGGAATAACCCAAAGTATGTTTGGCCATTGGCTATGGCTCGCTCTTTTGGTATTGTGTCGGTATAACATCTGCCAGAGTAAAAGCGTTATGAATGATAATAATAATAATAATGATTTCGACTCTAGGAACAAGGCCAGCAATTTGGGGAGAGGGGAAAGTCAATTAAATCGACCTTAGTGCATTACTGGTACTTTTTTTTTTTTTTTTATCAATCTCGTAATAATTGTTTCTACCATTGACACAAGGCCAGCAATTACCCAGTACATTACTGGTACTTTATTTTATCGACCCCGTAAGGATGACAGGCAAAGTTAACCTCAGTGGGATTTGAACTCAGATCGTAAAGGACCGTAACTCCATGCTACAAAGCATGGCGGCCGACCCTCTAACGATACTGCCAAACGATACTGCCAAACGATACTGCCCTAGAGTTTCTACTTTTGGCACAAGGCCAGCGATTACCCCAGCGCACCACTGGTACTTTATTTTATCGACCTTGTAAGGATGAAAGGCAAAGTTAACCTCAGCGGGATTTGAACTCAGATCGTAAAGGCCCGTAACTCCATGCTACAAAGCATGGCGGCCGACCCTCTAACGATACTGCCAAACGATACTGCCCTAGAGTTTCTACTTTTGGCAAAAGGCCAGCGATTACACCAGTGCACCACTGGTACTTTATTTTATCGACCTCGTAAAGATGAAAGGCAAAGTTAACCTCGGCGGATTTGAACCCATAACACAAAGGGCCATAACCATGCTGCAAAACATGGTGTCTGACGTTTTACCGATACTGCCAAACCACTGCCAATTCATAATAATTGTTTCTACTATTGGCACAAGGCCAGAAATTACCCAGTACATTACTGGTACTTTATTTTATCGACCCCGTAAGGATGAAAGCAAAGTTAACCTCGGCGGGATTTGAACTCAGAATAGCAAGGGCCGTAACTCTATGCATCAAAGCATGGCGTCCGACCCTCTACCGATACTGCCAATCCACCGCCAATTCATAACAATAATAATAGATTAGAATTCATAGGTATAACTACATTCGACTTCCAAATAATTCAAATTTACAAATGCTGGTTTTTGTTGTAAAGTGAAAAGTGAGGAAGGGGATTAGCCGAAATATATGAAGCCTCCTTCATTAATCACATGACATACATGACCATATTTTACGAATATTATTGATGACACCATAATTGATATCTTAAAATCTCAGCAATTCCATCGAATTACAAGCATGTTATTATTGTTGTTGCTGTTGTTGTTATCGCTGTTGTTACTGTTGTTGTTGTTGCTATCATTGTTGGTGTTCTTGTCGTTGTTGTTGTGGTGGTGGTGGTGATGGTTGCTGATTTTGTTGCCAATTTTGTCGTTGTTATTGTTGTTGTTGTTGTTATTATTATTGTTCTGGTTGTTTTGTCATCGTTATTGTTGTTGTTAATGTCATCATCGTTATTGTTATTGTCGTTAGAGGCAAGATAGATTTTTAATTGTATTTACGTCGGTACCACACTGATTTGCAAGCAGCATCTTCAATCCCTCAGCGCTTTTAATAACAAAACCCAATAATTGAATGTAGAACAAAATTATACGGAACACCACACAGTGTGATACCAGACAGTTCAGTATGAGGAATCATATTTAATGTTTATAACATATTAATATGCTGAAAAACATATTTAGTCCCGCTGTAAAGTAATAATAATTGTTTCTAATTTTGGCACAAGGCCAACAATTAGCCAGTGTATAACTGGTACTTTATTTTATCGACCCCGTAAGGATGAAAGGCAAAGTTAACCTCGGCGGGATTTGAACTCAGACCGTAAAGGGACGTAACTCTATGCTTCAAAGCATGGTGTCCGACTCTCTACCGATACTGCCAATCCACCGTCTGTAAAGTAATAATAATGACGGCGCGAGGTTTAGTGGTTAGAGAATTGGACTCGCAATCGTGAGGTTGTGAGTTCGACTCCCGGACCGGTGATGTGTTATGTCCCTTGAGCCAGACGCTAAGTTGTTAGTTTCACAATCAAAAGGGTCCGGGTTCGATACCAGAGCATGACATCCTGAACAAGTGTTATTTACCATAGCCACCTTGTGGCTAGACACTAGGTATCCAACTGTATAACGTGTTTGCCAATACGCTGCCTCTAACTGTATAAATGCAAGTAAAGTCACACATGCTGAATATGGTGCGTGAGAACAAGCTTCCATTAGCTAAGACTATTCTGAAAATTTCAAAACTAAAACATCTTTCACGTTTCCTTATATCTAGATCTAGTCACTCTCAGTCATGTCAACTCTCTAAGTTGCTTTGCCAACGAAATATGTTACGTTGGCTGACATCTAGATCAAGCCATTCTCAGTGCTAACTAATTGTATTGTGTGGAAAATTAGCTGTATTATTTCATATGAGATATATCAAATATTATATATATATATATATATAAGAGACGTAAGATAAGAAAATTATAAAATTAACTTACTTACTAAAATATCACTTCCAACTAATTAGTTTCTGGAATGGAGTAGATACATCTTCCGAAGAAGGTGTGGAGAAACATCCCGTCATCAGGAAAGTCTATTCTCATATAAGTTTCCAGGCAAAGCGAGGACTCTGGAAGCTTATTAAAAAATAAATCAGTGAATAGGAAATAGCAAAGCGTGGACTTACTTACTAGCCATTGAGAAAATCACTGCCTCTGTGTCTGTGGCAAATTCAAAAAGAATCGAACACGTGACATCGAGGTCAATCGGTGGAAAGTGGGTTGTTAATAAGACAGCGGCCAGCCTACTACCGTAGCAGCAGTCATGGCCAGTATTGCTCGACAAATATTTTGGAGATAATAATAAAGAATTTATATCTAGTAACATATATATATACATACAAATGCATATCGATGCTAGCAAATATATAGGTTTTGTCTTAATAACATATTTTAGTAAGTAAGTTAATTTTATAATTTTCTCATCTTACGTCTCTTATATTATTGTTCTGCAACCCCATGCATTGAACCACAATGTTATTAAGACAAAACCTATATATTTGCTAGCATCGATATGCATTTGTATGTATATATATGTTACTAGATATAAATTCTTTATTATATATATATATATATATATATATATATATATATATATATATATATATAGGAACGAGTAGGACCCCGACGGCTGAGCTCAAGCCGTTTCGACCCCGAAACGGCTTGAGCTCAGCCGTCGGGGTCCTACTCGTTCCTATTACCCACTCTACTACCCTAAGTATTGAGTACTTTGGTGCGTTATGGTCCACCTGGTTCCTTACCACATTTCCTTCGTTATATATATATATATATATATATATATATATATATATATATATATATATATATATATATAATACAAATAAACGAGAAAGTTTCGTTTATATATGAAAAATATTTATTGCGTATCGACCTGTTACGCGGGTTTCGCAGATGATTGACTCAAGGTGACCCATAGGGGTTATGGAGCCGACTCCAGTATCGATCTGCTCCTCAGACTGGTGATGCGACAAAGATATATGTTTGTTGTGGTTTGTCGAACCTCTATGTTACGAAATATAAATAAACATACACACGTACACATGCGTACATCATATATATATATATATATATATATATATATATATATATATATATATATATATATATATATATACAGTATATATATATATAAAGCTGTACGCATGTGTACGTGTGTATGTTTATTTATATCTCGTAACATAGAGGTTCGACAAAAAAGGATCGATAAACTTAGTACATGACTTGAAAAAAATTCAGGGGTCGATTTGGTCGAGTAAATCACATAAAACGGTGCCCCAGCATAGCCGCCGTCTAATGAGAAATCATAGGAAAAATAATAAAGGAATCAAACTGATAAAAGCCCATTCTATTCCATATTTAGATATTTTGTTTTCTAATAAACATACATTGTGAAGACGCGTGGACTAATGGCTAGGATGTTTGGCTCACGATTTTAAGGTTATGATCTCCATTCTTGGTGGCCTGTTATGTCCTCGATAAGAAACTAATTTTCAATTTGCCCCAATTCACTTATCTGGCAAAAATGTGTTGTACCTGTAATTCAACGGACTATCCTTCTTACTTCGCGCTGAATATCCTTGAGAATTACGTTAAATGTACACACGTGTCCGTGGAATGCTCAGCTACTTGTACATTGATTTCATTCGCATGCTGTTTCGGTGATTAAATGATTCAAACACTCATCATCAAATCCGACAGAGATCTATTCCATCCCACATTTAGGTATTTTGCTTGTTTGTTTACTAAATTTCTATTGAAATAAATATTCGATTAAATAAAATATATGACTAGGAATATTTCATATGAATTACTAGAGATTCTTCAATCGGATTGAAATCACTCAGATGAAGTTAAGGCCATAAAGGATTTCACAACATCCTGCTCCTTTGTTTAGCTCTCATCACTGATTGGAATATTCTAAACGTGAATTATATTTCCCGAGGGTTTATTCTCTTTCTTATATTACTTAGAATTTCTCAGCATACATATCAGCGTTCTATATTCAATACTGCTAGCCCTTGAGAGAAAGGAAAACCTTAGTTTTCTCTATATATTCTATGGACACTGTACAGCAGATATACGACAAACTGTCTCCAATCATCTTATGCATGATCGCAGAAATCATAAATACGTTTCTATTAATTTACCGTCATACAAGTGTTATTCATCTATCTACTTTGCATAGAATATTAATTCGAAATTCGGAACCAGAAGATTCAATAAGAAATCTCAATTTGCCGATATATTGATGATAATTCAATAACCTGTTCGGTAGGAAAGGAAGCAGTAGCAACAACAGCAACAGCAGCAACATCCAACTAGAGAATGGTAGTCGTATATATTTATTTCAATTTTATGAAAGTAGAACAGTTTATATAATATTTAGGATTTACAAAAGAAACAAATCAATATAGAGTCAGAAACGAGTAGAAAAAATGCCATGCGCACCCAATACTCATTTACAATAAGGAACGTTAGTGCTGTTTTCAGAAACATTTCAGGCAAGTCAAGTCACTTACGATCATCTCTCGATACTTCATTAAGAGGAGCCACCAACGATTTCTGAAAGTTTTTTTTTGTCAGCGGCTTAGCTACCGTGAACGTCTTGAATACTACAGACTGAAAAATGTAATTTACTGATGAATTACCATATTTCAATGGTTTATTCTGTCCAGCTGTAGATTCAGTGCTTTCTTTACTTCCACTATCTCCGCTGCAGCATCTAGGGATGCGACAAATAGAGAAGGAGTAGCTAACAGTGACGTCCTCAAATAAAGGTACACTTAGTCTATTTTAATATACGAGAAAATTATATTGATATATCAGAATATGTCCGATATAGTGGACAAAAAGACAAACAAACAAGCGAAACAAAAACAAAACGTTATTTGTCATATTTATTTGTCAAATGGCCCTTCGTCGGGTTCGACAATGAGTGTTCTAGATACATGACTTACTGGTTACTATTGCTAACAACCTTTTAGATTATCATTTCAAATTCCACCAGAGTCAGATTTATCTTTCATTCTTCTTGGGTTGATTAAATATGTACTAGTCGTTTAGAACGATTACATACACCACCTACAGATGTTTGACATGTTACATAGGTGGCGAAATATTTAATCCCGTATGAAGAAGGTAGAGGTGTGTGTGTGTGTGTGTGTGTGTGTGTGTGTGTGTGTGTGTGTGTGTGTGTGTGTGTGTGTGTGTGTGTGTGTGTGTGTGTGTGTGTGTGTGTGTGTGTGTGTGTGTGTGTGTGTGTGTGTGTGTGTGTATGTGTTGTATTGGACTTCCTGTCGATTCCGACAGCGAGTATTCCAGTTCTGTGAACAATCGACCTTGTAAGGATGAAAGGCTAGGTTGATTTTGCCTTTCATCCTTACAGGGTCGATAAAATAAAGTATCAGTAACGTACTGGGTAATTGCTGGCCTTGTGCCAAAAGTAGAAACAATTATGTCATAATGTAGTGAAAGTACGTGGCTTAGTGGTTAGGGTGTTGGGTTCATAAAGTCATGTATTTGATTACCTTACTATGTAACACGTTATTTCATTGAGCAAGACACTTGAACAGCTGAAAATGAACACCAGTGGGCTAATCTCCGCAACGGAGTGGCATCTCTGCCAGAGGAAATTTTGCAATCCTAACTGGTTAAAGTTCATAAAAACGTCAGAAACTCCGAATTTCGTCCAGCCAGTTGAAGCATGGGAAAGCTGACGTAAACAATAAATCTAATTCATAATATTGAATACTGGTTGATTGGTTCTCTTTATGAGTTCCAATATATATGTAATTGAATCAACGAGGTAGCCATTAGTGGGTTGATCGACTTACTATACATAACAGCCTAATTTCTCCTATATCACACCCTTCATAAGGTGAAAGAAAGATTATATTCGATAATATTATTCTTTATACACTATGTCTGATAACGAGATACGATGGTCATTGCTAGAATGCCCTTCATAATATGTCTGCTTAATCAGGGTCGACATAAGTTTAGCAACACATGATAACAGATTCACGGAGCGAGATATATGAACCAATTCAAAAGACTCACAGAAGTGTGTAAAACATTATAGGAAAACATCTAATACAAAGCGTATATAATTCTTAACATATACAAAATACGTTTATATGTAAGCAAGTTCCTGTACAAATGCTACTACATAAAATTCACATTAAAACTATATTCTGTCAAGGAAGTAAAATAACCATAAAATAAAATATCTTTGTCAAATAACTAATGTTTATAGCTAAGTCTTTGTTTTGTCTCCTGGAAACAACATTAACCTTACACAGAAACACTTAGTAAATCTATAGATACGTTGTTCTAAGGTTAAACAATATAACGTGGACAGGGGCTTGACACTTTAAAATTAAAGGATACAAATTACTATTTTTATTAGTTTTACCATTAAACTAGTTTCTTAAAGGGATAAAAGAACTATTAAATAAGAATATATGAAATTCTTTTAAGCAACTTGAAAAAGAGAAAATTCTAAGAAGCTATGAAATTAACTGTTGCTTTAAGTTATAATTTTAATCATTGCTGTTTTATTGTTATATTATCTCTTCTATCACCTTTGAGTGAAGGTTCATGGTTTGTTATTAGGTGTGTTGGTCTCATTATTATAAGGTTGTAAGTTCAATCCCTGAACTGGGCAGCACATTGTGTTGTTGAGCAAAACACGTCATTCCACGTACCGCGCGCGCGCGCGAGAGAGAGAGTGAGAGAGAGAGCAAGTGTGTGAGGGAGAGAGAATGGAGTTAGGATAAATGATAGAAGATACACATACATACAGTTTTGCTCGCTGAATGAATATATATATATATATATATATATATTTCTTTTTTTTAGGGCATCGAATACAATGCTTTGCACTATTCATTCCGTCCAATAGCTGGGTCGATTGTCCAAAATTATACACATATGGTATATATATATATATATATATATATATATATATATATATATATATATGTATATGTACATATATATATATATATGCATATACTTATAAACATATTCATACAGCTTTTTGTCATTCTCAAAATTGGAAAGACCAACGTAAACATTGTTTCCTCGGTCCGATTTGATGAGCTTCACCCCACTCGATAAGCTAATGCGGTCTGAGATCTTGTCGATCGACTATCGATATATATATATATATATATATATATATATATATATATATATATATATATATATATATGTGTATATATATATATATATGGTCGTTTTTGAAGCCTCAACAATGCAGATTAGTAAGTCTCCGGGTAACAGGATCCGGTGGTGAAGAGAGAGATATAAGGGAATGTAGAATGAGATGTATAGTGTGTAGAGAAACGTAGGAAAGAGCGTAAAAAATAAAAATAATAACACGAGATAGAGGTACCTTGGGAGAGATTTAATTGTCCCTATATTTCGGATTCGACAGATAACTTTCCCCCGCCGGAAAAAACCCACAGTTGATGGATGCGAATCCGAAATTTATTTTTATTTTTTACGCCCTTTCCTACGTTCCTCTACACACTATACATCTCATTCTACATTCCCTTACATCTCTCTCTTCACCACCGGATCCTGTTACCCGGAGACTTACCCATCTGCACTGTTGAGGCTTCCAAAACGACCAAAAGAAAATAAATCTTATTATTATTCCACAATGCTTCAAGCAAACTTCAATACTCCCTTATATATATATATATATATATATATATATATATATATATATATATATATATATATATATATATATATATGAAAATGTTCAAGACCCTGACGGCAGAGATCAAGCCATTTCGACGGCTATTTCCAGAAATACCGTCGAAACGGTTTGAGCTCTGCCGTCGGGATCTTGAACATTTTCCTATTACTCACTCTACTACCGTAAGTATTGAGAACTCTGGTGCGTTATGGTCCATCTGGTTCCTTACCACATTTCCTTCGTTATATATATATCTCCTTATAATATATAACCAGCAATTTCTCTGTTTGTCTGTCTGTCCGACAGTGGAAACACGTGCGCGCGTGCGAATGTTTTTTGCGCACGCGTAGAGTGAGAGTGAAAGAAAGAGACAGACTACGAGAGGGGGGTAGCGGGAGGGAGAGAGGGAGAGAGAGAGAGAGTGAATAGACGCTAAAATACGTGCGCGCGTGCGAATGTTTTTTGCGCACGCGTAGAGAGAGAGTGAGAGTGAAAGAAAGAGACAGACTACAAGAGGGGGATAGCGGGAGGGAGAGAGGGGGAATTGAGGAGTGCTACAGAAACATATATACATTTCTGTGTGTGTGTAATATATATATATATACACACAGAAATATATATACATTTCTGTGTGTGTAATATATATATATATACACACAGAAATATATATACATTTCTGTGTGTGTAATATATATATATATATATATATATATATATATATATACACACACAGAAATATATATACATTTCTGTGTGTGTAATATATATATATACTAGCAGAAAACCACCCAATGGGCGGTTTTCTGCTAGTCTATATATCTAAAACAGAGAATGTCTGTCTGTATATCTGGCTGTCTGCATTACGACATCGCTATATGTGTGTGTGTATATATGCATATATATATAGTGCATATATATATATATAGTGTGTAACGTTTTTCGAAATATTTACTTCTGCGTTCACAGATTGATTATTTTAGTTTCAGAAGATCCCGTTAAGGGTGAAAGCAGCGATTCTTTGCTTAAACTTTAATCTGTTATTTTAATATATATATATATATAATTATATATTCGTGTACAGATATTTTTGCATACACAATAACAAAATATAAACAAACGTATTTTTCTTATATATTCACGAGGCTCGTGAATATATAAGAACCCTAGAGAAAATCCCGAACAACGGGCCATTCTGCTAGTATATATATATATATATATATATATATATATATATATATATATATATAATATAATTGAATATAAAAGAGAAATAAACTCAGATATATATACACATATGTGTTCAAATCGTAAGGGACACAGTTCGCTAGGGTGAAAAATAATACTAACTATAACCAATAGGGTTTGCCAGACTCAATTTAAAAGAATATATCAAGAAAATAAATACAAACCGGTACAAGCTGGCAAACCCTATTGTCTATAGTTAGTATTTTTTTCACCCTAGCGAACCTGGTCCCTTACGATTTGAACACATATGTGTATATATCTGTGTTTATTTCTCTTTTATATTCAATTATAATATACGGCTCGGAAAAATCTCTTTCCTTGAGCTATTTAATTGTAAGAGACTATTTCGTGTTTCTAACTCAATATATACCTTTGATATATTCGGCTCCGTCAATTTGTTGAGCTAACTTAAACGTCGAGT
>OZ024745.1:68129352-68161852 GCA_964016885.1 Eledone cirrhosa
CAGCAAATTAACTTAGAAATTTTGTTAAGATACCAAATTCGACGAAGCCAATGTTGTATTGTATATCATTGCAAACATTGTTGTAAGAAATAGTTTTAGTCATATAATTAATGAGAAAGTTATGAAACCTGTTTTAGAAAATGTTATTTCTAACGGGATATTTGAAGGTATTTTGTAATGTTTAAAATTAAGTAACGATTCAATTTGAAGAGGAATTGATGCTATATCTATAAATATTAAAAAATAATTAGTTGAAAAATTGAAGAAAAAAGACATTAATTTCTCAATTCAGGCTGATAAGTCTACATCTTTTAATAACCAGAGCTCTTCTTATGGTGTATAAATATTATTTTAATGATGACTGTAAATTGAAAGAAGAAATATTATTTGTAATACAATATGAAATGATGCTTCTGAAGAATCTATTTTCATTGCATTAAGGTCCCGGTTTCATGAAAATAGTCACATACGAAAATTTAATTTCAATTAAGGCTTCGTATCACATTTGAAAACAATATATTCTGAAAATGTTGAAATCTTGTAGTAAAAAGAGGAGTCCGACATTATTCACTTAGAATGATTATTAAAACTCGGTTTCATCCTGTTCATAATGAATACGGGAGTTAGATGGATCTCTAAAAGAAATTGCTTAGCAAGATTTATAAGCCTTTTTGATATTATAGCTAAATTATTATATGAAGGGAATTGTGTGATTGCTAGCGAATTAAGAAAAGAAAACAACAAAAAAAAGCAACAGCATTAGTTTAAATATTCCGAAAGCTTAATGTGATATCACTTCAACTTCAATGAAATTCTATTACATTGATTGATTGTAAAACAGCATTTACTGAGAAATTGGAAAAGTTTCAAGTAAATTTTCTTAAAAACATTACACAGCATGTTTAAAATGGTAAAAATTTCTTCTCCACTTACCAAAATGGATCTGGAAATAGATTCTGGACACTAACCGTTAAAAGCCTGACATGAACAAAAGATTCTCTGATATATTTTTCTTTGAAGTTAAATCATGGATGATAGATCCATTTAATTATAATGTTGGTTCAGCTGTAGAAGATATCGAAGAAGAATTAATTGAATTACGATGCAATGACAAGTCAAAATACATATATAATAGAGTGAACCTTCGTTGATTTTGACGAAGACTTTCAGTTGTACAATCAGCGGAACAGTCTGCTCGTGAAATTAAAGTGCAAGTGGCTGAGTATTCCACAAACTTAATTCTCAGGGACATTCGGTGTGATACAGTGTATGACAAGGCTCACTCTTTGAATTACATATACAGTTCATTCGAAAGATTTCCAAGCAGTTTCTGTTAATCGTATATTACTCAGAAGGCTTGGGTCAACTCTAGCCATATTAAATGACACTTGCTCAATATTCCACCCAACGTGATCAAACCCTGGGCCTTTTGATTTCTAAACGAACTCCTTAACCATTCGGCTATGCTGCATCCATGCATGTAGGATAAAGTAGGAAAGACTGAACTCAATTTATGAAAATACTGTAAATATACTATAAAAAGGTTATAAATTGAAATGGCCAAAGTAATTGTCTGTTGTGTATCACCATAAAGGCGGTCAATTGATATGGCTTTCTACGCTCTGAGTTCAAATTCCATTGAAGTCAAATTTGCATTCATCAGTTCATTATCGATAAATAAAGTACCAGTCAAGCGGTGGTGGATTGATTAATATATTAAAGCGTCAAACTTGTGGTCCCTGTTTTCGCTCTGTGAATTCTGAATTCAAATACCACTTCCCGTCAGACATTATGGGACTGGACCCCTATAATTAATATATCTAAGAAACCGTCTATGAAAAGCAACCCCATAAGAGGCCAACTTAATCTATCTATACAGTTGTGCTATTACCACAACTACAAACAACATTTCATCGACCAGTAAACCTGAAAAGCAAAGTTGACTTACGAGTCATATCTGCTATTGGTGATTTTGGATGAAAGCTTCTTCACCAATGGGATCCAAGCACTGAAACACCGTTGGAAGAAGTGTGTGGGCCTCAAGGGGGACTATGTTGAAAAATAAACCTCATTTGGTCACATTCCATGAGAGTATCTTGGTCAGCCTATAAACTTTTCAGTCGATCCTCGTAGGAAGATTTTAAAGGTATTTTGTTTGATGCTCTAAAAATTTCGTTTTGTCAAGCGGCTAATTGGCAGACGTTATGGCGTCAGATAAAATACATTGCAGTCTATATTCCGACTCTGAGCTCTAAATTCAAGCTTTACCGAGGCCGACTTCGCTTTTAATCCGTTCATGGTTGATAAATCGAAGTACCAGTTAAACTCTAGCATGAATTTCTCTTCCACTTTTTATCTTTCTCTTCCTCAATCCGTTATGTGAATGAGACGGTACAGCTTCAACAATCCTCTCACCACCACATTGTAGACAAGAAATAAAAGAGCTGTCTTAGTGTATGTGGAAAGAATGAAAAAGATAAAAGAAGAAAGAGATAAATAGAGAGATGAAAGAAAAAAAGCGAGAGACAGAAAATAAGGCTAAACAAGAATATGCAGTTTAAAGATTTTCAAAGAGGAAAGGGATTTATCTGTGGCGTGTGTTTGTGTGATGTAGCATTAGGTGTCACTGGAATTTAATCATAACGACAGGAGCGCGTACACGCACCCCCCCCCATATATATATATATATATATATATATATATATATATATATATATATATATATATATATATATACTGTAAGTATGCAATAAAATTCTAATTATATATATATACATATATACATATATATATAATGTAAGTATGCAATAAAATTCTAATTATATATATATATATATATATGTTTGTGTATAACACACATACACACACACACATATGTGTGTGTGTGTGTGTGTGTGTGTGTGTGTGTGTGTGTGTGTGTGTGTGTGTGTGTTATACACAAACATACATATATATAAAATATATACATAGCACTAAGTAGATTATGAGTTCTACACACATCAATATGAATATTTATTATCAGATTTGCTAAAACCAAGAAATCAAGTCCAGTTTTGACGTGGCTTTAGAATTTCAATGTCAGGTCTCTTGGCATTAACATTCGGACAAGATTCAAGGATATATATGTAGTTTTGTGAAGACTTAATTGAGCTGGTCTAATTCTATGGATAAACATTTGATTGATTAACATGTCGTAGATAGATATTAAAGGCTGAATCACTGCTTAAGTCACTTAACTTTACTTAACTCAAACATAATCACGAGAATTAGAACACACTATCGTTGGTAGGAGCGGCGATTTGGCAGATTTGTGAGAACGTCCGATAGAATGCTTTGTGACATTCGTTCCCGATTTCTGCGCTCTGAGTTCAAATCCAGCCGATCTCTGATTAGACTTCCATTCTTTTGGGACCAATTCCATCTCTCTCTGGAAGAAATGGACTGTGTTCAGACTTGGAGAGTGATGTACTCCACCAGGTTTAAATGGCCTAGGAACGCTCTATACCGCTATGGCAGCACTACGACTCACTCAAGAATTCAGAGCTCATGGATGCATGTGTTAGTAGTAAAAAAAAAAGAAGGAAACTAAAACATAAACAACATAAAATCACATACTCTCGGATCTCGAATGATCGTCCCCCCCACCCTCCTATTAATTTTTCAGATTTTTTTCCACCACTCCCGCTCTTATTCCACACACCGCTTATTAAATTTTATTTTATATTAAGTGGTAGGATTCCTGAGACAATTAATTTTCTTTATACTTTAAAAAAAATTTTACATGACAAAAAAAAAAAAGAACGTTACAAGAAATCCCATACGTTATAAAATAAACAGGATGGGTTGGGGTCTAATATGTAAACTAAACGACTAATGATGGTTTTTTTAAAAATCAAAGGAGGCATCCTAGAAAAAATTACCGATTTTCTAACCCCACCCCACTTATTCCAAGCCCCTGCTTATTCCAATCATTCCCGCTTATTCCACACCCCATTTGGCATTATCGGTAGAGGGTCGGATGCCATGCTTTCCAGCATAGTTACGTCCCTTAACGATCTGAGTTCAAATCCCGCTGAGGTTGACTTTGCCTTTCATCCTTACGGGGTCGATAAAATAAAGTACCAGTAATGCACTGGGTAATTGCTGGCCTTGTGCCAAAAAGTCGAAACAATTATTTTGGACCCGAGTGTAGTAAAGTGAACGCTGCCAGATTATAAGTGTCAACAATACACATCAATAAACGTATGGTAATAGAAGCACCAATAAATTCCAGGTTGAGAATTCGGTTGTTTGATCAACTGAACATCATCCAACTTATGAATTGTGAAACAGGTTGAATATTCCACAGACATGTATACCCTTAACGTAATCCCTAATCCGAATCAGTGAAACACCACAAATGATAAAATTAGACCTTTGAATTACAGCTACAATCAATCGGACGGGCCTCAACACAATTTCCGTTCGCTAAGTTTCACTCACACGGTTTTTGTTGACTCGATGATATGGTAAAGATTCTTAACTACTCAGTCATGTCTGCATTCACGGTATATTTAAGATTTGATGAATATAACTACAGTAATGGCAGGATGGTTATAAAGTTTACTTCACAATTTATTGGTTTCAGGGTTAATATCTGTGCGACACCTTGGGAAAGGATTTTGCTCCATAACCTCAGATAAACCAAAGCACTATAAATAAAATTTGGTAGGAGACTACATAGAAGCTTGTCAAGGGGATCGTTTCTATACCTGTATGGTCGACTTAATCCATCGCCCTATTTAATCCCACTACCTATCTCACAGGCTCCTTTGGTCAGGTCGCCGGTTTAATGATACTTTTCCTCTTTCCTTCTTTCAGATATCGGGGCTCTGAAAATGGCCAGGGACGTTGTCTATCCTCCTCTGACTAAGTCATAAAATTGTCGCAAAATATATAATAATTAAATAAAAATCAAGTATTATATTATTCATGGTTATCCTTTTTTTTATGGCGGTTAAGTGTGATTTGACGGAGATTTGACTGCTATTTTTAGGAGGTCAAGTGGAGATGTCCTTGGTTGGCTTATTGTATATCTAGGCGTGGAGTGGTGTTACCTAAACAACTCAGTTAAGACGTTCAGCCTCATGGTTAGGGTGTTGATCTCACGATCTTGGATTAAAGGACTGTCTGGTGTGCTGTGATTTTGTGTAAGTTAACTTCATTTTATGTCATTCCAATCCAATCAGCTGAAAAGAAAAATGTGTATCAGTCTTCCGGGATAAGCCCCGGTCTGTTGAGTCTCTGGGTTTTGGACAGACTTTAACTATAACTTAAACAACAACTCTAGGATAGCGATTTCTACCTTGGTGCATCTTATTCAGCTTCTGTGCATCTAGAACCACATTTGTTTATACACCAAAAGGATTACATAACGCACCATACAGTTTAATAAGTACACAAGAATGTCTAAGGGGTAAAGAAACTTCTTTTCCAACCACGAGGTCTCGGGTTCGCTCTCTCTCTGTGACATTCTGGGCAAGTGTCTGTATTATATCCTCTAGTCGACTTAAGCATTGTGAGTGAAACTGCGCAAACAGAAATTGTATTGAAGCTCGTCTTATGGATTGTACTTGTAATTCAAAATTCCAGCTTTGTCACATATTCTATCATGCTGATTCGATGTAAGAATGTTGCTATGGGTATATGTGTATATGGAATACTCAGCTGTTTACACGTTGATCGATGAAACAGACGCAGGATTCATCATCCTAATATATAGTATGGATGAATGAGTAATATATTTAGCAGTACACCAAAGTTCTATTTAAAAGATATAAACGCTTCATGTAATTAGAATCCAAAGGGTGACAACAGATACTACAAGGCACCTCGACGGTAATTTTTCTAATCCTGCATCATTTGAATATTACTTTATTTATCGACATTGAAAGGATTAAAGGCAAAGTTGACCTCGGTGAGGTATGGAATCAGTGCAAAGAGCCGGAAGAAATACCGAGCCGTTTAATCTGACACTCTAACGACCCTGTAAATTGAAATAAGTTCAACAATTTAAATATCATATCTGAAACTTTTAATGATCGTCAGTAACTTTCTATTGGCTTTCAAGTATTTAATTATCCTGTAGCATACTTTGTGATTATCAAATTAGTAGCGTGTGTAATTACTCAATGTACGTGATTATTTGTCGTTTGTAGTAATGATTCGTTGTATAAATAGCTGTAGTGGAATAACCTGGAGATATTTCCTGTGTATGCTGCTTATTCCATAGTTTGTAGCCGGGTCTGGAACTTGGCTGAATGGTTAAGAAATTTTCTTAGCAGTCTTGAGACATAAGGCTTAATCCTATCTTGCGCAAGTGCTTTTACCGTAGGCTTGGGATGACCGTATCATTGTGAGTGAAATTGGCTCGGCGGAAACTGTGGAAACCCGTCAAATAGATTGTTACTCTATTTCAAATGGCCAGTCGTCTTATATATTAAATTGTGAGTAAATATGTGATTCATTTTTTTTTATTTGTATAAATACAGTATAGAGGTAACCGCATTATTGATCAGATATAAAAATTCACATACATCATATTTATATATATATATTTATACGCTCAGCAATGATGATTGCGAGAATGAGTACTCAATACAAGAGTAGAGATTAATAAATTCTTTATTGAGCCCAAGCTTGAACTTTTGAGTTTCTCCTGAGTACTCATCTTGTAGTACAGTTTTTCTGATGATCCTGTCAAAACACAAGAGATACTATAGAGCAACATAACTCAAGTTTGTCTTTAATAAAAAAAAAAAAAATCTATATCTACGCATGTCACTATTTACTATTTATACACGGTGAGTGAAAGTAGGAAGCTATTTACGTTCTTTCGGAACTAAGGCGCAAGTAATAAAGAAATGGAAAAAAATCTCTTTTAATACAAGCAGAGGCGGAATAAGTAGAAAGATAATATGACAGCTGGTCAAAGCTTAAAACTCACAAGATAGCAAAATATCCTGAAGACAGAAATGTAATGAAGCAATCAGTGAGGATTTTAATCGAAAATGGCGGGGATAATAGATATAAACATATCAATAAGACTTCATTTCATATTTGTCACAATTTCTCGGTTGAAGAGGTTTGTAGATGTCTTAAACAGTGGAGAAATCAACATCAGTTTCTCAGTAATAGGAAACGATGTTCTGGAATGGTTTCTCCGTTATAGAATCAGTCAAAAGAATTAGATGTTAAATCCTACATCTTTCCTTTTCCTTTTTGTCATTTTGATATTTTGAAGCTATTTTAAACGGAGCAAATTGGCAGTATCATTAGGGAACGGATTAAATGTCTCGGTATTTGTTTCGCCTCACTGCGGTCTGAGTTCATATCCTGCCAAGGTCAACATTATGTGTCATTATTTCGGATTCGATACATAAAATACCATTCCAGGGGCAGTTCATTGGCAGAATTGTTAAGGATATATGATATCTGAGCCGGCTTTGTGAGTTCAAATGCCGCCCCCTTCTGCAAGGAGTTGCGACTGACAGTTATTATCATCAATAGAAATACTAATGGAACTATTGTTACCTTGGACCAATCTGATGATCGGCTCCTATCCTTTTATTTTACTTTTAAAAATGAAAAAAAGATTCAATACCTTATCGAAGGGAGAATGCCCTGGTAAGTGTGGTAATTATTTAAAATATATAATTTTATTTTTACTGTTTTAGCAGTAAGGAAAGAGCAGTGCCTATGACACTTTCCTGTGTCTTACAGATTGGCGGAAGAGAGGAAGTTATCTTTAAATCAGAGATTTGGTTTTAATGTTTATCTCCAAGCAGCAGGTCGTTGTTAAAACTAGGCGATGGATTAAATTTACTTCAGAAGACTTTTTCTCTGAAATACTTTGTCTATCATGCGTAATGCAAACTCTTCTGATTCAGTTCCAGTGAACTGGTTTCTCCAACACCACCACCATAATAGAAATAAATTTGTAACTTTGACCACGAAGCTATTAATTATTCCATAAATTGCAACTGAATATTAAATCTATATTCACTAAAATCCATATAACATTCTACTTCTTCATTTCTAATTACCAGATCACATTCCATCTAAATTATTAAATAAGAACTTGTCATCTAATTAATATATTTAATGAATAAATGACAGTGGATAGAAAGAAACGGTAGCGGGGCGGAGAAAGTGCCTTGTGGTGTTTAATTACGCATCCTTACAATCTTCTGCTCAAAAACTCATCATTTCGGAAAAGATAAAATAATGTACAGTAGGCGACAAGTTGTTGGAACGTCGGATAGAATGCTTTGTGCTCTTGGTTTTGGTTCTATGCGCCCTTTGAAATTCCGCCGAAGACAACTTAAGCTTTCATTCTTTCGAGGTTGAGAAATGAAGTTGAAGAAAAGTATTTTCTTTTCTACCACTTTCTGCCTGCCTGTCTGTCTGTTTGATTGTCTGTCTATCTATCTGTCTGTCTATCTGTCTGTCTGTCTATCTGCCTGCCTGTCTGTGTGCGTGTGTGTGTGTGTGTGTGTGTGTGTGTGTGTGTGTGTGTGTGTGTGTGTGTGTGTGTGTGTGTGTGTGTGTGTGTGTGTGTGTGTGTGTGTGTGTGTGTGTGTGTCTCTAGAAGAAATCAACTGTATTTAGACCTGGAAAGGATTGGGATCTGTTCCTACTCACACCAGAAGTTATTGGTCCATGGAACCATAGAAACAATCAATCCTTTCCAAAATTAAGGCCGTGGGCCTATTTAGAAATCAATATTATAAGTACACTTTATATACTCTACGCTGAAATATGTTTAATAAATTCATCTTAACAGTTGCATCTGCAACTGCTGTGTTTCAGGACGTATGGATAACTGTGAAAGCATTTAGATATATTTCTACGTGTTTCTTCAACAACACAGAAGCCTCCCACAAAAGGTGACATACAAAACAAAACATTTCAATGACACCACCGCGGGGATATATTTTATAAAAAAAACATTTTACCAACGACACAGCAATGTCTGAAATGTATCAGAATAATCTCTTTTTTTTAACGTGTATGAAGAAATAGTTGAAAGTGTTTACACTTCACAATTCACCCTTTTCCCGACAAAGCCCTCTAATTAAATCAAAAAGAAAACGTTAGTTATATCTATACTTCATTACGTGTTCCAGCCGTCAGACTGAGGCCATGCACGCCGTCTTATAGAATAAATGTTTATTATCTATTTAATTACATCGTCAAACAAATGGATGTCGTGAAAATTAGACTGATCGTTTCGGGTATTTTCGATATTCTGTGCAATATATATAGTGCTTCTATAATACCACAGATCGACGGATAGAATGCTTTGCAGTATTCGTTTTAGCTCGCTGGTCAGCTTTGCTTTTCATCTATTCGAGGTCGATAAAAGTCTAGTAGCGGAGCCGATTCTTCCTCTATATATCTTTCTCACTTCGTTTCTATCGCTCTATATCCATCTCAGGTAGAAATTGACTGTGTTAAGACCATGCATGCATAATGCCCTAAAGATTAAAATATACGCCGTATTCTAATGGGGATATTCTTGTTTATCAATGTATAGTTTAGTTTTTCAGTAGTTGTGGTAGCTGAGCGAACAAGTACTGCGTTTCTAAACTTCGACAAATGACAAAAAGAAATCTTTCTCTCGAAATTTCAAATGCGTATTAATTTGCTGAAATCTGGTTTCATGCTGATATTTGACTCAGTGTGTCCTTCGAACCTTATAATGTTAGTTGTAACACAACACGCAACAGTTGAAGTAAACATCTTAGTACAGGCACACATGTTTAGTAGTTGCATAAACAATAGCAGCTGCAGCAGCAACAGCTGTAGTAGTAGTAGTAGTAGTAGTAGTAGTAGTAGTAGTAGTAATAATAATGGTCGTTGATTTAGGCACAAGGCCAACACTTTTTGGGGGCGGGGAAAGTCGATTAAAACGACCTCAGTGCGTTACTGGTACTTTATTTCATCGACCCCGTTAGGACGAAAAGGTGGGATTTGAAATCAGAATACATAGGTAACTCTATGCCGCAAAGCTTGTTGTCCAACGCTCTACCGAATCTGCCAACCCACTGCCCTTCCTTTATATATAATTGTTTCTACTTTTGGCACAAGGCCAGCAAAATACCCAGTGCATTACTGGTACTTTATTTTATCGACCCCGTAAGGATGACAGGCAAAGTTAACCTCGGCGGGATTTGAACTCAGATCATAAAGGGAGGTAGCTCTATGCTGCAAAGCATGGCGTCCGACCCTCTACCGATACTGCCAATCCACTGCCTTATTTTTTTTTTTTTTTTAGCAACGTGAAATAAAGTGTCTTGCTCAAGGACATAACGTATCGCCCGGTCCACGAACCGAACTGAGCGATGCGTTATGTCCTTGAGCAAGACACTTTATTTCACGTTGCTAAAAAAAAAAAAAAATAAGGCAGTGGATTGGCAGTATCGGTAGAGGGTCGGACGCCATGCTTTGCAGCATAGAGCTACCTCCCTTTATGATCTGAGTTCAAATCCCGCCGAGGTTAACTTTGCCTTTCATCCTTACGGGGGTTGATAAAATAAAGTACCAGCAATGCACTGGGTAATTGCTGGCCTTGTGCCAAAAGTAGAAACAATTATATATATAGGAAGGGCGTGGGTTGGCAGATTCGGTAGAACGTCGGACAACATTCCTTTATATATAATTGTTTCTACTTTAGGCACAAGGCCAGCAATTACCGAGTGCATTGCTGGTACTTTATTTTATCGACCCCGTAAGGATGAAAGGCAAAGTCAACCTCGGCGGGATTTGAACTCAGATCGTAAAGGGACGTAACTATGCTGGAAAGCATGGCGTCTGACCCTCTACCGATACTGCCAATAATGATAATAAATAATATACTGGGTGTTCCCCCAAAACGTATACACCCTTCAACAGCATTCTAATAAATATTGCTTGTACAGGTAATCAAAGTGTGTATACATTTTTTGGGACATCCTGTATTTAGGTGTAAAAGCCAAACTCGTTCTTTTCAATTCGGTATTCGTGCCAACCCTTACCTATGGTCATGAATCTTGAGTAATGACCGAAAGAATATGATCGCAAATATTAGCCAGGAAGAAGAAGAAGAAGAAGAAGAAGAAGAAGAAGAAGAAGAAGAAGAAGAAGAAGAAGAAGAAGGATGCCGTTCTCATTGATCTTTTCATTACTGATAATATTTGCTGGTCACACTTGAAAAACAAAATACTAGGCTTAATATAATCAACTAAACCAAAGCTATGCCCCAGCATGGGCGCAGTCTGATGACTGAAACCAGTAAAACAATAAAAGTAAGAAAGTGGAATGTATGTATAATATTTTCTCTCTCCAAAAACTAACAAAGAAATGAATTCTTTAATCTACTTTCTTAAATCAAACATCTGCGTTTCTTTCTAACCAAGTATCTAATTATAAACGTACGATGGTTTCCATGTAATTTTCAGTCATTACTGTTTCTCATTCTCTTACAACGTCCTACTGACATCTAGTGGACGGGCCCCACACAACTTTCAAACATGGTTTATATTGTGAGTAAAGGGGGAGATAATAAAGACAAAACAAAAGAGTAGATAATGAAAACAGCAATATAACGTTCATTTGACATGATGTTGTTGGTTAGACGTGAAAGGCTGAGGCAGTGAATGTAATTAAACGGCAGCAAACATTATAACCAAGGAAATACATGTAGATAACAAACATAGGCTGACAAACAGACAGATATGGCTACTAAGTTTTCCTTGATAACGGAAAGTACACAACAACGCCTGGACATAATTATTTAAGTAAAAACACACACTAACTCACATACACACATACATTTTTATACATAGACACACAAACACATACACACATACAGTTTCATGCATAGACACACAAACACATACACACATACATTTTTATACATAGACACAGAAACACATATTTTCAAACACATATTTTCATACACAGAAACACATACACACACATACATTATCATGTTAAGACACACAAACATACAAAGACAAATCATATAGAGACTCGCATACACTTTCATACATATATACACAAAATAAAAAAAATAAAACAAACACAAACACTCTCATGCACGTACATACAAAGACACATACATTAACACATACATTTTCATGCATTTACATACATATTCAATCACACACACAAAGATACAACACACACACACAAACAGACATAAAATTTCATACATACACATACAATCACACAAAATTAAACAAACACAAACAAATGCCCAGACATACATGTAAACACACAACGACATATACACACAGATACATACTGATGCACACATACACAAAAACATAAAAGCGCTCATATAAACATACACTCTCATGTACACACTCACAAAAACACACATGCACACATACACTTTCATGCACACACACACACACATTTACACACACACAGATAATTTCATATATATACACACAAACACACACACAAACTCACACACAAACACACATACACACATACACAGGTACAAACTAGCGAAGGTTGTGTGGTTGTGTGTTGAGTAATAGCGAATTATTTCTTTGCATTTTATTGAAATGGTAGATAGGAAAACCTACCAACCTAATATTATAGCTTGCAGTATTAATTAAGCAGACTTCATCATTAATTAATTAGATGGAATGGAAAACAATCTGATAAAATAAAAACAGTGTTAAATAAATAAATAAATAAATAAATAAATAAATAAATAAATAAATAAATAAATAAAAAATAAACAAAATAGATAAAAATATAAAGTAAAACAAGTAATATAATAAAGAGTATAAAAAGGTTAAAATGGCGCAAGCGACAATTCTATGCGTTGTTATTTATTGAACGTTTTGGTTACATCCTGATATGATGATATCACAGTCTCAGTATTTTAGCATATGTTTGTCAAAAGTATACAGATGTTTTGTTTATCTTCTGTGTGATATAAGCGACATATTTGCATGTGTGCATAACTGTATCTCATATCATCATCTAGTCTTTTCTCCATTTGTAAATACTAAAACCCTGCGTGACGTCATCATTCAAAACCGAAATTATTGATCGTCAACGATGAAAACATGTTATCTAACAATGGCTGAACTTGTAGAAAATAGTAAAAAAAAAAAGAACAAAAAAGGGATAGAAAAAGTTTGAACGTTAAACAATAAACAAAAAATTAAAGGGAAAATTAAGAAAGATTGGTATGTCATTATTTGTAAGAATTGATACTGTAATTATACCCCAGAGTAAAACTCTTGTTTACGACACTGCATGTTTGATTGGACACCAAGAAAATGTAAACAAATGGCTATACAAATGGACATTCTCGTGGGTAGAGTCATACTTAATATATTTGTAAGAACTGTTATCAAATATTAAAACATTCACTATTTGATGATTTCTCTACACGAAGGAATTCGTTTCGTTTTTAAACAGGGGAAACTGTAAATATGGCCCTTGTAGATCATCTCAAACTGGTAATATTGAAGAGTCTATGGCCGAGCTGGAACATCTGAAGGTTAATTCCTGTAGGGGAAATTGGGATGAAAAGTAAATCGTGGTGTAACAGAGTGAAATCATTTAAAGACGCTCAAGGATCAGGCCATGTTATCAAACAAAGTGACTTTTTTGGCTTTGAAATTAACACAGGATGAGTAATTTTATCTCCCTTGAACATAGAGATTATTAGAAGTATTAGAGAACAAATGACAATTTATTTCCTGGCGTCTTTCCATAAACAATTCTGAATCCTCGTCTTACGATCAAACTATAAATCTAAACCATTGTTCCGTTCGTGTTTGGCATCATGTATATATAATTGCCTCTAGTGTTCTCTAAATAATTGAAGCGAAAGATGGATGATTTAAGATGAAATCACTGTAGTCGAAAAGTCAAGGAAAGACTTAAGAATCTTCAGAAAGTTAGCGAAAAATATATATTTGTGATTAATTGGTGGGACGTGATGATGCAGGTCAATAAGAAAATGCCTGGAGAACATTTCAGATGTATCTTTCAGATAATAGCAGACCTTCAATGTTATATTTTTATATCTGGAATAAGTTCTTCTCATTAATTTTACTTTCCTAGAGTATGGTGCGGTATGTTAAGATACTAGAGGTGAAATCTAGAAAATCACCAGAAAATCAAACTTAGTTTTGTTCTGACTTAATGAAAGGAAGAAGGGAACCATCTTAACATTAAAAAAAACAACAGAAAATGATGGGAGGAAGAGAGGATGTTATCCTTAGAATGCAGATTTGCTTCGAATTTTTGATATAATAATGACCTCCTACCTATAGGCAAGCAAGAGCCAAGAGGCAGTGTTTAACCGGGTGACGCATTAATTCTACGTTCCAATTTAAAAAAAGAAATCGCTTCCATTATGAATAGAGAAGCCATCCATTTTATGTTTACCTGTATTTTATTATTCGTTTCTACAGGCATAAGTCAATGGATTGTAGTCATACTAGGGCACTGTATTCTACGGTATAGTCAATTACATTACCCTCACTACTTATTTGACCATCGTGTACTTATTTTATCGATCTCAGTATGATGAACGTCAAAGTGAAGCCTTCGAAGAACAAAGCCTTTTTTCTCATATATTTATCTCTTGTAATTAAGTATATTCTCTTTATTGGAAATTATGTAATTTTTAAGTTTGATAAATGATAAATGATATTTAAGTATGCAGAAAAGTATCAATTCAACAGAAATATTCACACCTCATTCATATTTCATTATGGACCCTGAAGGAGAACGGCAAAGTTGATCTTAGCAGGATTTTTGAACTCAACATTCTGAACAAAGCATTTTGTCCGACACTAACGATTCCGCAATCTGCCGCCTTAAGAAGATCGATAATAATAATAGTCCTTTGTATCGTAGACGCATGGCCAACATTTCCAGGGACGAAAAAATAAAGTATCAGCCATGTACTAACGTGGATTAAATCCACCTTGACACTTTGTTGACCCTTATTTTATCAACCCTACCAATAGACAGTGCGTCTTAACACAATGAAACTATTATACCAAGATTTTCTTGGACACGTTACTCGAGGTAGGTTTTTCAGATATTATGGGCATGTGGTTAGAATGTCTCAGAAAAGAATCACTGGACAGATTTTACGGGCAAAAACCAACCGGCAAGAGACCCAGGGATAGACCCCGAGCAGGAGAGTTGGATAACATCCATGAGCTTGGTTGGTCACGTTTGGGGATCCAACCAGATCAGTTGGAGACAGTTGCTTCTGACAGGATTCGCTGGAAGGAGTGTTTGAGGACTCTACCCCCACGACCCTCTCTGCAATAAGTGGGCGAAGAAGAAGAAGAAGAAGAAGAAGAAGAAGAAGGTTACTAACAAATAATTGTTTCTACGTTAGGTACAAGGCCAGCAATTACTCAGTGCATTACTGGTACTTTATTTTACTTTAGGTTACTAACAAATAATGCCGCTGTTATTGTTGTTTAGACCCAATTGAGAAAATCTGAGCAAAGGCATTCGACTCATGAGCTTGTCTTTTATTAATACAGACAGGATAGCATTACTAAAAGTTTTCCTCTTTTAAAAAGCTAGGATGCAATCTAAAGGAGATTTGGTTGCAATTTCTAGCGACTGGGAACTTATATTATGCAAATCTCATTGGCTCGTAACCAATGTTCTATTTCCCTATGACGGTTGGCAAGTGATGAATGGCTTTAGGTGAAAAAAAAATCTGTACTTTTGTACTTTTGTATGATTCTCCGAAGATTTTGTAGCATAAGTTTCTTCCAGTTCAGCGAGTAAATAGAAATTGAAAACAGGAAGAGTAAAAAGAAAACGAAAATGGCGGAAAACTCGTCGTACAGCTGCTGAAAACTTAATGAAAGAGAAAACAACAGGAAATGTTAAGACAACTAAAAAAAAAATTAAATAAAAAAATGAATGACATTCTATATATTTATAAAGTAAAAGGAAAACAAACATACAAGTCAAAACAAATATTAAAACAAAAAAAACAAAAAAACAAAAATTAAGAAAAGTGTGAAAGAAAGCAAAATAGAAGATGAAAATAAGAATCAAAGTTTCGATATTGCCTTCATATTGGACAAAATTCTTTCTATAGTTTTAACAGATTCAGGAAAAAGAAAAATGGAAGACATCAATTCATCGAGAAAATTCAATTGAATAGTGTCAAAATAGACAGACATACACGTAGAAGAACAGGATGAGGAATATTATATTGGACATAAATAGGTTAAGAAATTGAGAGAGAGAGAGAGTGAGGGAGAGAGTGAGAGTGAGAAAGAGAGAGAGGGAGAGAGAGAGAAAGAGAGAGTGAGAGAGAGAGAGGGAGAGAGAGAGAGAGAGAGAAAGAGAGAGAGAGAGAGAGAGAGAGAAATGTAGGGCATGACCCAACATAAAGTGTAAGAGAACTAAGAAATGTTAATAGTTTAAATGTGAAGTGAGTTGGTTTGGCCGGGAGAATGAGGAAAAGACGAACGTTGCCGATAGCATCACTTATTTTACTAAATCTGGAACTTATTTTATAGATTTCTTTTTTTCGAACCGCTTTTTTTCGAACATAGACACAAACGTAAGCACAAACACACACATATATGTACATATATATATATATATATATATATATATATATTTATATACACACACACACACACACGCACACGCATACACACACACACACACATATATATATAATTGGTGTTGGATGCTTAAAGCGTCCGTATGCGGTAGGCCGTTTGAGCACTCGATACTCTCACAGAGCAGAGTATGATATCACAAAAAAAAAAAAAAATCAGTGTTGCGACGAATGGAATTTATTGGACATATTACAATCGTTTCTCTGGCGACCAGCTCGAGGCACGATCGATGTCATGATCGAACCTGACTCTGAAATCGCAAGGTCCTCAGATACGTCTTGATTCTACGAAGCAGATTTTCCAAGCAGATTTTTTGGAAAATCTGCTTCGTAGAATCAAGACGTATCTGAGGACCTTGCGATTTCAAAGTCAGGTTCGATCATCACATCGATCGTGCCTCGAGCTGGTCGCCAGAGAAACGATTGTAATATGTTCAATAGATTCCATTCGTCGCAATACTGATTCTCTTTTTTTTTGTGATATATATAAATATATATATATATATATATATATAAGAAAATGAGGTTTTATGAGTTCCACCCCACTCGGTAATCAAATGAGGTCTGGGATCTTGTCATTCGTTTAAAGAAGAAAAGAAGAAAAGAAGAAACGTATATCATGAATCAATTACTCAACATAGCCAAATAGTTAAGCTCAATTCATACCCATAATGTTTGTGTTTGATCTCACTACGTAGAATATCAGACAAGTATCTTTTGACCATAGACTCAGGTTAACAAAAACTTTGTGAGAGAAATTAGTGAGGTGGAAACTATGGAAACCCGGCTGATTAATTTTATCCGTAGTTCAAAGATGTATCACACTAATTCTGCTTGACGATTACATTAATGTTACATAAAATAATCTATGGAATACTCAGCCACTTAGACGCTAATTCATTGAGCACGTAGTTCAATTGATAGAACAACTGAATACTCATCGTCGTAGCCTATGAGGATCCATCTTATTTCCTTTCTAAAATAACACCCATCTATCAGAATATACGGGGAAGCTGAATAGTTAATGCTGCGATGAAATGTTTCGTTCCGATATTTAACATTAGTTGTTATGAGTGCAACTTTCTAATCTAAAGTGGATCCACACGTGAAACAACATATTTCTTGTCAGATCACAATTTGAAGCTTGTCTGACAACCTTTCCAAAGCAAACAATTCTAATCACCATTAGTATCAATCAAATTATTTAGTCCTGCATACCAATATTTTCTAATAAATAGTAATAATTCTAGAAAGTCTTGAAGATGTGTGAGTGTGTGTGAGTGGGGGTGGAGGGTGAGGGTGCTACATAATCGACATAGAATCCTCGGAAGAACTCGCTCGGAACAGCCCTCAATTGTGCGCCGTCCTACATAAAGGTTCAAAAGCATCGCAAGAGACACGCATTCAGGCAGCGGAATTCAAACGTCAGCTTTGTAAAACCCGTTCGAACGTCATTCCAAAGAAAACAACAGAAAACATGTGTTTTACGTGAAGCCGCTACTTCCGTGTCAGAATAGAACTCAGCAACCATCTAGGGACAGATAAAAATCAATAAATCAAGTAATCAAAGTCATTGTCTTCATCAATTACAAATGGACAAACAAATGTTTATTAGATGTATGCAACTAAATAAGACACAATGTCACTCAAATATGCTAGGCCTGAAGAGAATCTAAAGAGACCTGAAACTGCGATGGCCAATTTGTTAATCACTTGCTTTTATCCACAGCAAACTCAAGCATCTTTGCATATGTGATTCATAACGTGATATGCTGTTTATTGTAATAAGTAATTAACCTCGATCACCTTTTGTCAAAGCCACACCACATTCTTTGCGAAACACTATGCTTGTAAGATATATTTTTTTTACTCCTAAATGAGAAACCTACGTGACTGACATTTAACGAAACTGTGAAGAAACAATAGCGATTAAATGTTTATATATATATATTTATATATATATATATATATATATATATATATATATATATATATATATATATATATATATATATATAACAGATATAATTTGCAAAACATTTCTAATATTTTTAGTTGATTTGGTGTGATATTTGATTTTTTAACATTTTATAAATAAATCTATAATTTGGTAAATATAACATGATAATATCTACACGAATTAATACCTAGAGGTGTATTTTCTGATATGTTGCCATAACAACCGATTACATATATAAAACCAGGATTTATGGTCATGCTGTGTGGCGTGGTCTATTCTTTAATCTCTATGGTAATAATATGCAAAAGTATAAGGCATAGTTTTATAAAAATAATATTAAGCAGTGATTCTCTAATCCTGACTTTGGAGATATATTTTGTAAAACTATTTTTAAATGTAGTATTGAGAAGAGGAGGATGACAAGCTTAGTTGGCTATTATAATGAATCGTGAGTTCATATTCAATAACTGGTGCAGCAATGGACCAAGGGAATCAAATATTGACTTCTTGTTCTTTTTTTTTTTTCAGATATTCGAGCGAGCCAGTATGTATGAGGTAGAACATCAAACATTGACAATTGGTTTAAACATTCCTATTGTCAAAACTGATTATTTTCGTTAAAATATTTTTGAAACTTTAATTGATTACAAAGTTGTATAGCTTAAATGAAACATTTAGTTGAAAATAAAGGAGTGAAAGTGTGAGTAAAGTAATCCATCTTTACCTTATATTTCATATTTCGGAGTTAAGACCCATTTTCAAAAGAAAAAGAAAAGGATGTGTAGTGGATTTGACTATTTAGCTTTAACGCGAGCCTTGCTTACCACCACCATCACATCCCATTTAAAAAAAAAGGATGGGGTGGGGTGAGGGATGTATGATTAACTCTAAAGTATCAGGACATATGAGGTAATCTGATTATTATCTTTCATGGCCTTGTGAAAGGAGTATGGACCGCGTCAATGAGCTATGCAAGACATTCCCCAATAGTAGAGGAAAAGAAAAAAAGAATACTAAATTTGTGGGTCACAGATAAATAATTAGCTTGACCTCTGTAAGTGACCCAATAGGAAGTCGGTGCTTACATGTGGGTATGACAGGAAAACGGGGATGACTAAAGAAGCCACGCAAGTCCATGGGGTATATAATGGTGAAACCTCATTCAAGAACCAGTTCCACCCATTGATGTAATAGTATGAAAAGCACTCTACGTTATGCAACTCATCCATCGTTGATGTTTAATCCCATGGCTGGTGCAGGAACGGAGTTAAATATTAATTTGATTAAAATAACAGGAATTGGTCTACCGCAACAATAACACCGATTTTGCGGGCCATCGCCGTATCAAATATTTTCTCTGTTGTCTGCTTATGTTTGCCGTGATTCCTTTTATTGATTAACTAATTATGCAATCTGAACTTGATGATGTCGCCAGGATCTTATGTAACCAGGCCATTGAAATATATAAATATATATAGTGTTTTTGCAACAATAAAACTTTAAAAGGATATCTCCAGTCCGGCCTCCTGTCGTTTTAATAAGATTATATATATATATATATATTAATTCAAAATATTAACAAAATAGATATCCTTGTGATCAATTATATTTTATTATACATATTTCAGAGGTACTGAGTTAAGTTCAACAGTACGTACTCATCAGATAAAATAAGATGATGCATGACATACCCTGACATAGTAGATGGTTAAGATTCAGTCATGGTAGTGATTAACTTATGACAAAACTTAATATTTATACCCTAATATTGAGAACATGAGATAACATAATACAAACAATAGAGAGTGTACGTGTGATACACCTTAAAAAATACATGGCATCAATATAACAGTTATAACATTTAAAAAAAAAACTACTGTAGAAAGAGGAGGGAAAGGAAAGCATAGAGTAAGTAACAGCTGATGTGATAATAGGTGGCTTGAAAAAACAGACGAAAGATGATTAAAGAGGGAGAGAGACAAAGGGGAGTAATTTATGTTCAAGTTTATATACAGATTTCCATATATGCAACACATATCCATTTAATATAGTTGGCCGTTAATTTTCAAAATATTTAATTTAAATTATTTCAGAGTAATGAATAATATTTTAGGTTTTAAAAGTTAATAGGTATTTGTATTAATATTATAATTATGTTTAATTTCTAAAATTCAAATTTTATGAAAACAAATTTAAAGGATTTACGAAAACACGAAAAAGAAAATAATGCTTTTATACCCTTACGAAGGTAATCTTTACCAAAATTATTTATAATAATGACAACAGTTTATATAATATAATTTATAAAATACTTATAGTTATAATTATTAAAGAATTTATTGTTAAATAGTTTGAGTGCCTAAAGGATCAACCGGCCTTATAACTAAACTTAAAGAAGTCCGAATTTTTAATTATATATATGTGTTGATAAAAAAATACAAGGATTATAGTTTATTATTTGTTTATAATTGAGGTGATACCTTTCAAATATACATAATATAATACAATAATACAATAATACAATATAGTAAATAAGTTACTGAAAATATTGTTAAAAGAATATATATAGTTAAAAAATATTGTTAAAAAATATAGCTAAAGAATTAATGTTTTATATCAATTATTTTCATTTAGTTGATATATAAGTCAAAACTATATGAGTCCTAATGATAGGGGCTAGATACAAAATAAATATACAAATAAAAGAAAATGAATTGTTTGCGAAACTTATCCATGCCCAATATTAAAAATATGTTATAAATGTAATAGGGTTTTAATATAGTGTACAAAAGATACATCTAAAATATTTTAGCGAATGTGATATAAAGAGGAGCTAAATATTTGAAAAAGCCGAAGGTAATCTAAATTTAATTAAAATAAAATAAAATAAAATAAGTTAAATTAAATTATATTATATTAAGTAAAAATCATTATATAATTTCGAACTTCCAGGTAAAATCAAACACTTATAACAATATAGAGTCATTTGAGTGTCTAAATTATTTATAAATGTAACTACGATTATGTTATTACACTAGATAAAGATATTTGTACAACTATATAGAGATATTATTATAGGCATTAATGAAACGGTATACATTTAATAAAAAATAATAATTATAATCATTATTAGTAATGCTATAATTGTAGTTTTACCTCCAGTTCAGTGGAGAGATAGACCAATATTTGTCGGCTATTATGGTTTGTTATATTTATACCTAGATATATATATATAAAAAAAATAAATAAATGCAAATCTAACTTTCTGAGTCCCCCAAAACATACTCAAAATGAATAAAATATGTAAAATATGCAAACGCATGTGATCCACAGTTCAATTATAATCAGTAAATTTACAAGTTAAATATCCAAACTATATATTTAAAACAGAGACAGATAAATAAAGATCTGAGTCAAAATTATAAATATCCAAAAATATCATAAGGTATGCATATTTATCAAGTAAACAAGTTATCAAAAGAGTATCCTTCATTCTAACATTAATTCTATTATAAATGATTAGAAGATAAAGCATTATTAAAGTTTTATAAACCGTTATGACTTTTTAGGCCCAACAGTTGATAAGAGACGTCAAAAATTAAGGCCTGATTGCTTACTGTTTTTTCCTGACTTTTTGCGAGGCTTGGAATGTAGACAAAGCTTTATGAAATTTTGACTCAGATCTTTATTTATCTGTCTCTGTTTTAAATACATAGTTTGGATATTTAACTTGTAAATTTACTGATTATAATTGAACTGTGGATCACTCATGCATTTGCATATTTTACATATTTTACTCCTTTTGAGTATGTTTTTGGGGACTCAGAAAGTTAGATTTGCATTTATTTATTTTTTTTAATATATATATCTAGTATAAATATAACAAACCATAATAGCCGACAAATATTGGTCTATCTCTCCACTGAACTGGAGGTAAAACTACAATTATAGCATTACTAATAATGATTATAATTATTATTTTTTATTAAATGTATACCGTTTCATTAATGCCTATAATAATATCTCTATATAGTTGTACAAATATCTTTATCTAGTGTAATAACATAATCGTAGTTACATTTATAAATAATTTAGACACTCAAATGACTCTATATTGTTATAAGTGTTTGATTTTACCTGGAAGTTCGAAATTATATAATGATTTCTACTTAATATAATATAATTTAATTTAACTTATTTTATTTTATTTTATTTTAATTAAATTTAGATTACCTTCGGCTTTTTCAAATATTTAGCTCCTCTTTATATCACATTCGCTAAAATATTTTAGATGTATCTTTTGTACACTATATTAAAACCCTATTACATTTATAACATATTTTTAATATTGGGCATGGATAAGTTTCGCAAACAATTCATTTTCTTTTATTTGTATATTTATTTTGTATCTAGCCCCTATCATTAGGACTCATATAGTTTTGACTTATATATCAACTAAATGAAAATAATTGATATAAAACATTAATTCTCTAGCTATATTTTTTAACAATATTTTTTAACTATATATATTTTTTTAACAATATTTTCAGTAACTTATTTACTATATTGTATTATTGTATTATATTATGTATATTTGAAAGGTATCACCTCAATTATAAACAAATAATTGTTTCTACTTTAGGCACAAGGCCAGCAATCACCCAGTGCATTACTGGTACTTTATTTTATCGACCCCGTAAGGATGAAAGGCAAAGTCAACCTCGGCGGGATTTGAACTCAGATCGTAAAGGGACGTAACTATGCTGGAAAGCATGGCGTCCGACCCTCTACCGATACTGCCAATCCACCGCCCTTACTAACAAATGGTTACTAACAAATAATGCCACTGCTATTGTTGTTTAGACCCAATTGAGAAAATCTGAGCAAAGGCATTCGACTCATGAGCTTGTCTTTTATTAATACAGACAGGATAGCATTACTAAAAGTTTTCCTCTTTTAAAAAGCTAAGGTGCAATCTAAAGGAGATTTGGTTGCAATTTCTAGCGACTGGGAACTTATGTCATACATCATCTTATTTCATCTGATGAGTACGTACTGTTGAACTTAACTCAGTACCCCTGAAATATGTATAATAAAATATAATTGATCACAAGAATATCTATTTTGTTAATATTTTGAATTAATATTAATAACTCTGGAAAACCTTTTTTTGTTGAGTGCTTCCAATATATTGTAAAACTCATTCTTTGATGTATTCATTGAACCTCGTTTAACTTTTATATATATATATATATAAATATATATATATATATAAATATATATATATATATATATATATATATATATATATATATATATATATATATATATATATATATATATATATATATATATATATATATATATATATATATATATGAAAATGTATATATATATATATATATATATATATATATATAAATATATATATATATATATAAATATATATATATATATATATATATATATATTTATATATGAAAATGTTTAACATTTTCCTATTACCCACTCTCCTACCGTAAGTACTCTGGTGCGTTATGGTCCATCTGGTTCTTTACCACACATCCTTCGTCATATATATATATATATATATATATATATATATATATATATACATATACATAGAGAGAGAGAGAGAGATATGGATGGATGTGTGTGTATATCCGTTACATACTGCAATGTATACATATGCACACACACACACACACACACATAAGTTCATATACGTAGACATATTATTTAAAAATCAAACTGTATTTCTATGAGAAATTTTATTTGTAATGACAGCTGAGTGAAATACATTGGCCAGTGAGTTACTGGCTTCTTGCTCGATTCATGTCTGTATGTGACCTATATATTGTTAACCTTTATTGAATATACTACTGTTGCTACACACTTCATTTACATTCCATTGTCCGGACGTCAGATCAGTTCTATTGACTCAATATGCGTGAATATGCACTTATGTCAGAATTAAGTGTCGGAATTATTCTAGCGTTCACTCATTCTCTAAGAAATGCATCTAGTTTTACGTAGTCTAACGACTCTAGAAGTACGATGCGAAAGACAAAGAAAAGACCAGTTAATAAATCCACTTGCTTCGATATTTTGATAAATTTGCAAATATAAACCAAGTTAACACGCAACCATTATCACGCTCAATGAATTCGTATCAATTTTAGTTTGTTTTTAAATTGTTCTCTAATGTATTCGAGTAAATTTGCTCACATTTTGCATGCTTGGCCAATATATGCGGAATAGTGTTAATTACCTATCACAACAGTTTACCTTCACCTCAAACTTAGTGGTTAGGGCAATGGTATCGCAAACATTTATCGAGGGTTCAATTACCAGACCGATCAACGTGTGTTCTTGAGCAAAAAACATTACATTCTATGTTTCCACAGTTAACACAGTTAATGAGTATCAATAGCATCTGTGAATTAACACACGATGGACTGGCGTCTTGTCCAGGAGAAGGGGTTCTTGTACTGTCAGTCGCTTAACGTCAATGAAACCGGAATAACCCTCTGGGTTTAGGACATGCTTTGTTCTGCTTTGTACATTAAATATACCAACAATACAATATTAGTTATGATACCTAGTCACACGAATTTATAACCAAGCAATAGAATTGCACATTTTCGTGTAGCTCTGAGCGAGTAGAGTTATGATCAATGAAATTGTAGCCATCCCATCTTGTTTCCTTCTTAGCAGTAGACTTAATCTGTTATGAGATTTCAGACAACCATTTCACTCTTGTGTATCTTTACTGGATTCCAACCTGTTGCAAACATTTGCACCATGTTTCCTGTTAGAGAATACCTTGCTCCCTTATAACAGCTTCGATAAATAATGTGAATCATAGACTACATTTTGCAAACTGAGTGTTTTTTCTTAAAGACCGTAATGTGATTTAAAAGAGATTTGACTGCCATTTCTAGCATGTGAAACGACTCCATAGAGGTTTGTGCATTGAATCAGTTTTTTTAATGTCATTGTTAACATTAAAGGAAAATTTATTTATGTGCCCACACCTGTTCCGTCAGTAAATCGTAGGAGTTTTAACCAGCTTCAAATTCTAGCTGACGAGGATAATCTTTTTCCCGAATGCTCTACTTACAAAGTGTCGACTTACTTTGCTTTTAATTTAATAAATTCATTATATACATTTTTATCTCGTTTATACCTAATATAAGGTTTCATTGCTTCTCTTGCAAGAAATAGTGTATTTTATGGACAGTTAATCTTTCTTTTTAATCCAATTCGTCAAATTCTATGAGTTCTCCGTAAGCTGAATTACATTTTCAATGAAGGCTTTCTTTAAGAGTGGGAAAATCTAAGAAAACTCTAATATTTATCATTTAACTATTCAAATATTTACTATCATACATTTCAATTTAAAGGATGCCAGGCGTTTCGAATACTGGTGATATATTAGCTGTTTTATAAAAACAAATGTTTTTCAATATAATTCAACTCGTAAACGAGAGTCAGAAACTAATACATATTCTTCTAATTTAGTCTTAGCATTGTTCATAATCTTCATGAATAATAGTTGTAGTGGATAGTTGATGAAGTCAAAAATACAACAAACCAGGTGTTAAAATATCCATATTGTGAATTCAAAATAAAAATTGGATTTGATATATTTCAACTTTGAAAAGACCATCGATAATATTGATCAAGGAAGGATATGTTAAAGGCTGGGATTTCAGCATAGTTGGAAAAATAAAGTTACTACTTGACTACTTCAGAGAGAAAAGCCCGATTGTCGCCGCCAGTGGTGTTTTCTCAAAGGAAACATTAATTATAAGTGGAGTTTCCAGGATGATTATGCTGGGAGCAATATTGTTTGTAGCTGGTTGAGACGTATTCCCTCAGTTATACAGGCAGACACTCTCACTTGTTATGCTTACGATACAAACGTAGCTCAGGTAGTCAAGAAAACTGTGTGGAAGCTCGTTTAATGGATTCTCGTTTCGGGAATTACATCAAGGATACACATGTTTGTGGAATACTGAACCTCTTACGCGCCATTTCAGGAGTCAATGTTCATCATAGAAACCGACGGGGGAACCATCACGTAATGAGACTAAAAGATTTATCAAAGTAAAGAATTTAAAGATTATTTCAGATTACTTAGTTTATATTTAGAAACATGATCTTTAAATAAGAATAGTTGTATATCATATAGTCAAATGTGGCAAGCGGTTGGGTCGATAATATCGGTAGATGTTCTAGGTGTTTACAAACTGTTAAGGATGATAAAGTTGAAATTTGGAATTAAATTCAGCATGCTTGGATTTGGTGGGAAAACAGCAGGAATGATGCCTAAGAAGACTGTAGCTCTAGATAAAATATTTAGATTATGGATTGGTATATAGGACACGGCAGGGATGACAATTGAATAGAGATGGTGCTTCTAGTAGGTTTACTCATCAGTGCAGCAGAACTAGTTGGAAACAACTAGCAATGGTTGAATAGATTGTGTGAAGAAACGGTACTACTGTGAGTTAAATACTGTAAATGTTAAATATCTTAATAAGGGGCGGAAGGTTGACCACATAACCTTTAAAAGGTCAATATTTGCAGGTAAAACGTAAAAAGAAAGAAAGCCAGGTATCTGATCCAAATGCTTAATTTTTATATTACTCAGTCTTTATTTGCAGTTTATAGTGTTTATATGTAGTAAATGCATGTTAGCTATATTTTAATGAGGGGCGAACTTGCACCTGTATTGACTAATTAGTTGTCAAAATCTAAAATATTTTCTTCTTTTGAAGACGAAGCTTGACATTTTTTGACGAAGCTGGACATGTTGCAGTTTTGATTAGTTTATAGTTGTTTGGTTCCTATGAGAGATCATTAGAGATTATGAAAGTCTAGCATTTCTAACGAGTTTATGTGTTATCTACATAAGGTGGGGATGTAATATAATAACTCTATTATATGTTGTAATTCTGTGTTGGTATTGTTAACCGAAGCTACGATACTATCTCTAACTATAAGTTAAAGACTATTCTTTATACGCTGTACTACACAAGAGGATTCACGAAGGTCGAGTTAATAAAGCGCCGGTTACAAAGACAGTGAGATAGTATGGATCGTACTGGTAATGTAACTTAGTATGAACGGTAGATCCTATGTGCTTCATTATATGGCGTGACCTTAAGTAAAAAAAAGGGTAAAGGGACAGAATGTCGATAACTTGCAATATGAACACCCGTAATCCTACGATCTCTTTCATTATCATGAAAGCCATGCTTCTTTCTTTGAAATAAAAGCTATAAATTAGATATTGGCATATTATCACACTGTTATAGGAGAGGAAGAATTAGTCGATTCAATTGATTCCTCATTATAATTTTTATATTTATTTTTATGGATGGCAAAGTCAATCGCAGATTTCAATTTAGAACGTAACTGAATAATATATTTTGACTACATTACTACGGAGCTGCGGTCCACTGCTTTTCCATTGTCTGTCCACGCCTGTCCATTGCATATATACTGTATGCCCACTACCTGTCCAATATCTGTTTCACGTACAATTCACACTAATCTGAAGACTACTGCAAATTGCCAGAGTCGTTAGATTGAACGTCGGATTAAACACTTCAGTGTTTCAGTGCTCGGGGTTCAAATACAACCGAGGTCAACTTTGTATTTCATTGCTCTAGGGTCGATATATAAAGTACCAGTTCAGCAATGGAACGCCAATGGAAACACAATTTACTCGGTCCGATCAGACTGTAAGTTCTTTTATTAATTACTGAAGGATAAATTCGACTTTAAGAGTTATGGCGAAAAACCAAACTTAAAATATAAAGAAGCCTGTCTTTGCAAAATATAGTTAAGGTAATTTCTTCTGTCTTCAGATGACATAATTTTTTGTTTCGGATTGAGCTCTTTATTTATACTTAGTATTGAACGAGTTTTCATTGAGCTGGATTATCATAAAATTTGTTATAACAATTACTGTGGCTTTTTTTATATTAAAGACTATATTGGACTAAATCAAGTCGATGCCATAGCATGGCCGCAGCCTAATAACTGAAACCAGTGAAAGTGAGGAAAAAGAATAAAAAGAATAAAAAAATAAACCAAAACAACAATAATGAAACAAACCAGAATCTCACTTGATTTCTAACTGATTGCTATCTTCACTAGTGTTATACTAGATCTAATCAGAATGTAATTCACGAGAATCTGATAGCTATGCAAATATGAACCAGAAGCAGTTATAAACACAATCAAATAATACAGCTAACATATATCAACACTATATAATTAAGACAATAAGATTAACTAGTAAGATATTTAATCATGGTTTTACTCCCGTGTTTTATGTTTGTAGTGTATGTCCAATATATGACAGGGAAACGGATGCTAAAATGAAAGACAAATAAGCAGTGACGTTCTAACATGATACACGATATCGTTATTATGCTGGAGACCAGATCGTGAACGTATGGATCTTCACCATTTACAGTAATGTGTATTCAGTTGTTCGATCTACCTGTTCTGAATTTATTTCGATGACGAAACACTTTCTCTGGATCTTTTTACTAGGCTTACGCAGATTTTAGACATTCTTAAACTTGGACTACATTATTCGGTTTACACTGGATCCACGATAATGATTAAAGGACAACAATTTTGGGGAGTAGATTAAATCGACCTCAGTGTGTTACTGGTACTTTATTTTATAGACCCCGTAATGATGAAAGCAAAGTTAGCCATACCTGGATTTGAACTCAGAACGTAAAGGGCCATAACTATATGCCGCAAAGCATCTCGTCCTATGCTCTACCGATACTGCCAATCCACCGTCCAATACGATAATTGTTTCTACATTTGGCACAAGGCCAGCAATTTGAAGAGATGGGGAAAGTCGATTAAATCGACTGTAGTGCATTACTGGTACTTTATTTTATCGACTCAGTAAGGATGAAATGAAAAGTTAACCTCAGCAGGATTTGAACTCAGAATGTAAAGGGCCGTAACGCTACGCCACAAAGCATTCCGATGCTCTACCGTTACTGCAATTATTAATAACTAGCAGTGGTACCCGGCGTTGCACGGGATAAGGTATTTTGGAACGCGGGCCGCCAACAGACCTAATCGTGTAAAAACTGAATGCCTGGACAATATGTAAAGAAAATAAATCGAATACACTGAGGGCTGGATAATCTTTAAGATTTTCCTCGATGAAGCAGTCCAAGGGAAATAACTCTGAATGCGATTTAAACGTCACGCCTCAAAAAAGCCCTAAAAAGCTGAAAAAATGAAGTTTTTCATCCAATGCGGGCCCTATGCCATAAAAAAGTTGGATTTTCTTTGCTCATGGTATGAAGAAGAGACTGACTAATACATAGTTACAATTTCAAGGAAATCGGTCTAACGTAACGCCTCAAAAACCCCTAAAAAGCTGAAAACACGCAGTTTTTCACTTAATGCGGGCTCTAGGGGATCAAAAAGTTGGATTTTTTATGTCCATAATACTCCCTGAAACATAAGTAATACACATGTAAAGTTTGAAAAATATCGGTTGGGTACTTCTCGAGTTTTAGGGATTCAAACTCACAGACACACACACACACGCACAGACAGACATCCTCAGTTTTATATATATAGACTAGCAGAAAACCACCCGGTGGGCGGTTTTCTGCTAGCAAATCTAGTGTATATACTGATATTGTTGATATTTGGATGAGAAATATTTTCGGCACCACATGTTCACTGTCTCTCTGTGTGTCTTTTATGCATGTATAAATATATATTGAAATCTTTGAAATAAATATATGTTAAAACGAAAAAGGCGAAAATAAATAACTGGCGGTTAGAAAAAAATATTCCTATGAAATTTTAATCATACCATTAGGTGTGAATAAGGAAATATTTTTTTATTGTCAAAACAAATGTTCAAAAGTTAAACTTCAATTTTTTGAATTATTTCCAATTTTTTCATGAAATTGAACGCTGGACATTGACTGCTGGAAATGGAAATTAAATCGTATTTAATTGTATTTAAATTTCTAACCTTATTTTATTATTTATATTTTTTCAATAAGAAATAAAAAAAAACAACAAAAGAAATTGAAGAAAAAAATTGAACAAATCAAACGTAGGTTATGGAACTGCGCAATCTGATTAATAAATTACCTCATCAGCAGCAACCTTCTTCAAATGGTCCTTATTATCAGCAGCAACAACCACAAATTCAATGGCAACTTTCTTCGCATGGTGTCAAGTCAGAACCGCCTCGAACTGGTTACGTCTGGCTTGTGCAAGGTGTCTCTATAGCAACCAGTGATTCCCTCGGCCTCAGTGACCAAAGTCAGTGGAGAGGGGAAGGTAATGTTTCTATAGCACGTGTTTTAGCGTCTATTCACTCTCTCTCTCTCTCCCTATCTCCCTCCCGCTATCCCCCTCTCGTAGTCTGTCTCTTTCTTTCACTCTCACTCTCTCTCTACGCACGTGTTTCCACTGTCGGACAGACAGACAGAGAAATTACTGGTTATATATATAAGTAGATAACTAATTGATACAGTGGTTGTTGAAAAGTATGGCATAATAATTACTCTAACATATATTTGTTCTTTCATCATAGTATCATTTGAATTATTAGACCATTAATTATCATAATCATAATTTATACCATTAATTTAATAGTTAAGGTGTATACTATTGTATAGTTTTTTCTGTTTTTTCCCACTTGCTTATTGGTATTAACTACCTCGAGAAAAACAGTTAATTTCCTAGTTCTAGATAATTTATCATATAACTGTCCATGACTAAACACTATAAATTAATAAATGTTTAACACCGTGCTTTATTAATTGTCATTCAGTAAGGTAATCTAAGTGGAAATTTAGTTCTTTGTAAAAGGTTCGGTTCAGTAGACAAGAGTTAATTGCACGAGCCTACAGTTCCCCGTATATCATATGTGTGTACTTGTGTTATATCAGTAACACACTGTAAATATGTCTTTTTTGCCTCATAACTTTAACACTGCTCTTTCCACCAACACAAGTAAATAGCATTCTCGTTCATTTGCCTCATATTGTTACTATTACGCCCTCACTTCAATATTTCTCTCACCCTCTCTTTCATTTTCATTGCATCGTTATTATTACCCCTTCAAGCAAAGATTTCTCTCTCTTACTCATTTATCCTTCCTCCATCAACACTACATACGTTCAAGCATACGGTAGAGCGTCGGACACCATGCTTTGCAGCATTGAGTGACGGCCTTTTACGTTCTGAGTTCGAATCCCGTCGAGGTTAGTTTTTGCCTTTCATCCTAAGGGGGTTGATAAAATAAAGCACCAGTAATGCACCGGGGTCGATTTAATCGACTTTCCCTTTCTCTAAATTTGTTGGTCTAGCGTCTAAATCAGAAACCATAATTATTATATTGATAATAAACATAATTATTATTGGTGGAGGAATCGCAGAATCGTTTCGAGCGTCAGAAAGAACTCCTTGCAGTATTTTCTTCGTCTTTTTACGTTATGAATTCAACCACGTTGAGCTAAACTTTGCCTTTCAACCTTTTAGGGTCGATAAAATATAGTAGTAATCACCTAGTGTGATCGATATGATTGATCACTTCCTTCCTCGAAATTTGAAGACTTATGCAGACTTGACAACCTCTAAAAACCAAAACGCAGAGTACCATGAAAAAAACGTGCCCTAAACGGAGAAAAATGAGGCAAAATAGAGAGATTTTTACATAATAAAAGCTATACCCAATTTCACAAGAGAAAACTCCCACCCACCCCAAAATGGGTGGGAGATATCCCAGTACACACACACACACACACACACACACACACACACACACACACACACACACACAC
>OZ024745.1:68166852-68169352 GCA_964016885.1 Eledone cirrhosa
ATATACATGTATATATATAAATATATATATATATATATATATATATATATATATATATATATATATATATATATATATATATATATATATATATATATATATACACAGTTCAAGAGTAACCAATCTTAAAAAGAGAGATGGAGATAGGAGAGGAGATAGGAGAGGAGAGATTGGTGAATTAGTTAGAAGCCAAAGCGTGAAGGCATGTGCTCAATGTGCAATATGCAGGGGAAAGTAGCTAGGTGGCTGGGTTCATGCAGAGGTTAGGTGCACAGAGCTGGAAATATTCATTAGTTAAGCAAATTACGACCAAAAATTTCACAAGGAAGACATTATTAAACGATTGTCAACATATTTTAGTTTGATGTAAAGAATGTAGAGAATAATAATAATAATATTAATAATTATAATAATAATAATAATGTCCGTTTACAATTGTTTCGCTACTCCATATAATATTTCTGGATCAAATGATTATATATCATTATGTATCTGGTTCAGTTGAAAATAATTAACATAGGTAAAGATAGAGCAGCTCATCGGAACTTCAAAGGAATATAAATTAAAATAAGGAAAGAATGTTACATATATGTAATGTTCCATATATTGGTATTTCACTATGGTGTCCTGGGTATATCAATTGTCTGCCATAGTCGAGCAGTATTCTTCTGTCGAGGCTGCATCGTGTGAGATCTGCCTATGGGTAACAAGATGGCAGCCAATGGACATATTTACCTTACTAATTAGAGGGTGGTTTCAGGGAAAGTAACTCCTCGAGAGATTAGAAATTGAGAGTAGTTTATAGTTAAGTGCTAATTTTTTAATTTTTTAATTGAGAGACAATGTAAAGGAGGTAACTTATAATTATCTAAGTTAGTTATAGCTATTTAACTTATTAGCTACAAGTAAAAATGGAGCTAGATGACTATGTTGGGTCAAATATTCTGTTGGCGAAGGAATTAGCCCTTCAATGTTGACAGCTAATAGTTACCTCCGTTCTATCGTTAATCAGTAGAGGTCGTGATAGAGTTATGTAATATGCTTCGGTAAGACAGAGTTCATAAGATTTTCGTCGTCCATTGAACGGTTGGGCCCTAACCAAGATATCCCATGCTAGTGAGTGTTCAATGTTGGTTAATTTAAGGTTTTTAATGAGCCTAGCTAGAGATGTCGAACATCTGTTGTTAGGGTCTCGGAAGGAAAAAGAGTGCGCGTTATAGCGTACCTTAAAAGGGCCCAACCGTTCAATGGACGAAGAAAATCTTGTGACCTCTGTCTTACCGAAGCATATTACATAACTCTATCACGACCTCTACTGATTAACGATAGAACGGAGCAAACTATTAGCTGTCAACATCGAAGGGCTAATTCCTTCGCCAACAGAATATTTGACCCAACATAGTCATCTAGCCCCATTTTTACTTGTAGCTAATAAGTTAAATAGCTATAACTAACTTAGATAATTATAAGTTACCTCCCTTACATTGTCTGTCAATTAAAAAATAAAAAAATTAGCACTTAACTATAAACTACCCACAATTTCTAATCTCTCGAGGAGTTACTTCCCCTGAAACCACCCTCTAATTAGTAAGGTAAATATGTCCATTGGCGGCCATCTTGTTACCCATAGGCAGATCTTAAACAATGCAGCCTCGACAGAAGAATACTGCTCGACTATGGCAGACAATTGATATACCCAGGACACCATAGTGAAATACCAATATATGGAACATTACATTTATGTAACATTCTTTCCTTATTTTAATTTTTATTCCTTTGAAGTTCCGATGAGCTGCTCTATCTTTACCTATGTTAATTATTTTCAACTGAACCAGATAAATAATGATATATAATCATTTGATCCAGAAATATTATATGGAGTAGCGAAACAATTGTAAACGGACATTATTATTATTATTATTATTAATATTATTATTATTATTCTCTACATTCCTTACATCAAACTAAAATATGTTGACAATCTTTTAATAATGTCTTCCTTGTGAAATTTGTGGTCTTGTTTTGCTCAACTAATGTATATATATATATATATATATATATATATATATATATACATACATATATACATTATGAAGAGAGAAGAAACATTTAGATATAATTAGTAATAAAATGTATCATACCTAAACTGCTCCTAGATTCCTCGACTACGTAGTTTCGTGGCATAAACAAAAACAATACATCATAAAGATATAGAGTCCTTGCGAGGTCTGCCGACTTATCAAGAGGATACCTCATTTTACTAGTCTCAAGAACGCGTCTACACGACGTGAGAAAGAATCCCAAAAGGCGGAGGGGGAGATAGTCACGCGATATAACGGTCGAGAAACAGAGCTAAGCCTCTTGTATCTGTGTGTTTCTAAATATATTGTTAATAACTCCCTCTGGTCGAGCAATCTTTGAAGTGTGGGGACTGCTGAAAAGCTTCCATTACTCATACTTATCTCCTCCTTCACCACCTCTTCTACGGCTTCGATATAAA
>OZ024745.1:68171852-68181852 GCA_964016885.1 Eledone cirrhosa
TGTGTATTCATGTATGCACACACACACACACACACACACACACACACACACACACACACACACACACACACACACACACACACACACACACACACACACACACACACACACACACACACACACACACATGAATATCTTATCTATTGAGAAAGCGTTAGAGATTAGATAAATAGTTCGATAGCTATAGATATATAGATAAGAGTGATATGTACAGTTAAGATTGGTGAATAACTTGAAGACAGTACCTTCTTTCTGAAGTCCGATAAATATACTAGTATCTCTAATCTCATAATTTTGAATACATTTATCTTTCTCTGTGTAAAAGGATTATCCAAGTATATTTTCAACCTTGTTAAGTTCCTCACAGGTAAGCCAGACAGATAATATAACTTTGCTTCAATAACTTCTGTACTTTTACACAAATTCGAATTTCCGATCTAGCATTTGTAAATTGTCTTTATATATCTTTTCGATTTTCTCTTAGACATTTCTGAAATAGAAGCTGCAGTGTCTGGTTTGATTTTTCGACAGTCTCATCTTATCATTTAACTATTAATCCAACCAATATAATCTTAATAGTATTTGATCTGGCAGTTAAGTTGTAACGTTTAGTAACGGAAAATAACATATGGGTAGTTGCCATATTCAACGCCTTTACACCCCCCCCCCCCACACACACATGTATATGCACGCACATATGTATTAAAATAGTGAATACACATATACGTATATGTTTGTGTATTCAAATTCGCATATATGTTTATTTATGAATGGACCTTTTATTTTTATCTAAAGACATTTTTCCCAATTCCAAACCGCCCGTCACTTCAATCTATCTTATTTCTCATTTTTTCTTCTGATGAAGGACTAGCATCCGAAACGTTAAGACCCTCTTCCTGCTATATCAAGCGTTAACCTAATATATCCCTTCCATATACTGTACCGATTGTGTTGTTATTTCTGTTTACCTTTTACATATATATATATATATATATATATATATATATATATATATATATATATACATACGCGGGTTGGCTGAGAAGTTCATACGCTGACCAAGATACTCTCATGGAAAGACATATATATATATATATATATATATATATATATATGGGAGAGGAAATGGTGTATATATATTATCAAATGATTCTATGGACATACTTTATAGTATATTGCTCTGATTATTTGATTTATTAATCCACCATTGAGCCACATCGTGAATGGTTGCCAAAACATATATATCTGTGACTTTGTCTAGTTCGTGTATATGTAAATCTTTATATTTGATAATCTCCCATAAGGTTGAGATGCAATTTGGGCAATATTGGGCTGCGCTTTCTAGCAACCAGCCCACTCGCCGTAAGCCACCAATCAGATTCTTTCTGACTTGACCACTGCCACGTCACAGTTCTTAGCCACTTGAATTCGTTTCTGGCGGGGATCATTTAAGAAAATTCTTTGTCCAAATGAGTTTGTTTCCCGATGAGTTCAAAGCTCGAGATTTCATCCTTGATAGGATACTTCCGAAAGCGAACGAAACCCTAAGGGTAGAAACGTAATCCTGGTATGTGTATATGCATTTTTTCTTCTAACTTTAATTTTATACCTAATTGTGTATGGTTGACGGTATATTTAATCGATTTCCACGTGCTATTGAAATGTTGGGTAAATATTCTATAGCGGTTGATCGTGAATAAATTGCTGTCGTTTATTCATCTACTATTTCTTCATAGGTGCCTTTTAATCTTATAGCCTGGTTTAATTGATTTTTTGTGTGGTTGATTATGCTAATTGGGAGAGCAAATGGTGTATATATATTATCAAATGATTCTATGGACATACTTTATAGCATATATATATATATATATATATCCTTATGATCGACTAAAATCTCTTTAAGGCGCCGCTAAAGCATGGTCGCAGTCTAATGACAAACCAGTAAAAGAATAAGGATACACACACACACACACACACACACACACACACACACACACACACACACACACACACACACACACACACACACACACACACACACACACACACTATATATATATATATATATATATATATATATATATATATATATATATATATATATATATATATATATCGTGAGTCAATTTGTAATTGTTTCCAATCTTAGTTGAAGTTTCTCAGGCGTATATTTAACGTGTGATCTGTCAGGCACTATATGACAAATGAAACTATGTTTGCAATGCATTAAGTAGACTATTTCCCATTTTTATCATGGCGAGTCTCGGGGTCGAACATATAGTAGGTTAAATGTATAACTGATTTGACTGCTATAATGTAAGGGAACCTACCCAATCTAAACCTATATCCACCAAGAGGCTAAATCAGAGAAGGTTCCACCTGGACACTTTCCAGAAGCTCGAATGTTCGCGACCTACTGATTCAAATGATGTTTGTTGACCATAGTTTTGAATTGGGTAGTTTCCCTTGCATCACATCAGGCCAATCCTCTATACGTTGGATCTGTCATATATTTAACATATATAACATCGTGACATGATATGACGTGATGTAAAGTGATTTAAAGTGATTTAAAGTGATGTAAAGTGATGTAAAGTGATGTAAAATGATGCGAAGTGATGTAGCGCAATATGACGTGACAGAGTTGCAATAATAGTGTATACTATAATATAATATCCGACTGGTCGCATGTGTATATTTTACATGTTGGAAATTCCGTGTAGCGACGGCGAGAATCACCAACTGATTCACATTAGCTTCAGATTGCGTATAATATACAATATAATATGTAATAATAGCAATAATATCCAGTTTAATATATATATATATATATATATATATATATATATATATATATATATATGTATGTATAATGTTATAATGTATGTACACACACACACATATATATACATATATATATGTACATATAGGTAGCATGCAATTATGTTGAGAATTTATTCATGATAATATCACCCTGTAGTTAACACAGATCGCGATTCTTCCTTTATCTGATCTACGGAAATCTTGACACTACACACTCAATCACTCACACATACACTCACACACACGCATAATAATAATAATAATTGTTTCTACTTTAGGCACAAGGCCAGCAACTACCCAGTGCCTCAATAATAATAATAATGAAATTATTGTGTACAGTGCTCAGGTGCATAACAACTTATCAAAGGTGCATGTATAGTACATAGAATAATGTTCAAATGTCAGGAAAATGAACAGTGTATGAGTCATGAAATACATGTATGCGTGTGTATGGGGGGGGGGGATATCAGGTATAGTGTTGGCGAATTTCAGGAAGCATACACGCTCATAGACGCACATACACATACACTCTCTCAGACAATGATTTATTAATGGAGATATCCTATTAGTTTTGACTAAACAAGATGCTGGGAAGCTCAATGTATTGTTATGATTATTAATCATGCAGATCAAATGAATCCAGGGTAAAGCAAGGGAGGTAAGAACCGAAAGATTGGAAAATAATCGGCATCACAGAGTATTAATTTATATTAAAGGAAAACCAAACGCTTTTAGTAATTAACGTGCTCTGATGTTGGGTTTGAATAGTTTTCAGGATTCCCCAGTCCAGCAGCCAGTACGTTAAAGAAAATTGATACTTACAACAATAAAGGCTGAACAGAGAACACATTTTTTAACAAACTTTACAATAATTTGTACAACCATAATGGAAATTACAAGTAACAGAAAATACATAAATTACATTGTTAGAGCCTCAGAGTATACAATATCTTTTGTTCGGCCCTCGGGAGTAAAGATGAAGAGATTGTTTGGCGAGCTCACCCTAGAGCATCCTACATACAATTGACCATGGGAGAAGCATGGTTTTCCCAGATGAAGGCCAGTCTCTTTTAGGGTTTGACCCCGAGCTTTGTTGATGGTAATCGCGAAGCTTAGTCTCTCTGCTGCTCTAGTAACATTTTTTCTTCTGGAAAATCTGATCTTGCGGCCAGGCTGGGACTTTTTGGGTGGCATATCGGCAGTAACAATGACGATAAGCCGTCTGTGCTTTCGTGAAATAAATACGTTTGTTTATATTTTGTTTTTGTGTATGCAAACATATCTGTACACGAATATATAATTATATATATATTAAAATAACAGATTAAAGTTTAAGCAAAGAATCGCTGCTTTCACCCTTAACGGGATCTTCTGAAACTAAAAAAATCAGTCTGTGTACGCGGAAGTAAATATTTCGAAAAACGTTGCAACCGAAGGAAAACAGGAAGACGATACTTTGGTTCATGAAGATGTTCCCTGGCAATGAACGGAAAAAGCGAAGATAATACGTCAGCAATGAGAACAATATTTGCTCTAGGGTTCTTATATATTTTATATATATTTATCCTTATCGAGCCCTCTTTGGATTTTAGTCTTCACATTTATTATTATTACTAATTATATATATATACATACATATATATATATATATATATATATATATATATATATATATAATTAATTATTGAGAGGGCGTGCGGTATCTTTGCACTGCATTAATTAAAAGTTGGTTAGAAGCGAAGTCAATGCAGACAGGCAGCCAGACAGACATATTATAAGCGTGCGACGTTATAGCTATGTATTTATCTAAAAAGATAGAGTAAGAAAGAGAGAGGAATGTTGTATAACCTGAAGTGTTGACATTTAAAAATTTTAAAGAAATGAATATTTAAATAAACGATAAAATATCTTTAATCTTTTAACGAAATTTAGAAGACAAATATACCCTCACTTTCTTACTTGGAAAAAGTTACATCTATGGTGTAAATCTGGTGCTTTTTGGTCCAGCCGTTTGGCGAAAAGTTTGATACATACATACGACCGTCAGCTTTATAATATAGATAGTGTGTTTTGTTTATGTAATACAGTGGGTAATGAGTAATATGTATTATAATATGTAAAATGTAAATATCTAGCATAACATACATTTTAATGCATAATGTGTAATTATAATACGGAATGTGCAAAATAATTTGTTGATATTACGTGAAAATGAAGATTAGTGCAGTTGGAGTTAAATGCAGGAAAAAATAATTAAGAATGTAGAAAATCCTAGATAATGTAAATAAACGACTGTTTTATAAAAGTGAATGGTAAATGTTACTGGCATGTGAGATAAGAATGTTTAAACTGTTGTAAATAATGAAGTTGTGGTACATAAATAATCCTATAGGTTTTCCTATAAATTCGAAGAGATGTAAATATAGAAAACATTAGTGGAATAGGTCTTCGTCTGATTCGACGATGACTCTTCCAGTTGTTTAAACAGCCTTCCCATGAAATTAACTAGTCATTCCACTGACACGTTTACCCTTAACGTAATTCTCAGGGACATTCAGTGTGACTTAGTGTGCGACAATGTTAGTTATTTAGAATATAGGTACAGTCCATTGACGGGATTCCAAACAGTTTTCCTCCACCCAATTTTACTCACAAGACATCGGTCTACCCGAGGCTATAGTAAATAACACCTAATGACTGCTGTGCCCACAAAATATTAGTTGTCAATTTAGAATAACGTAAGGAAAGGAAAAGGGAAAGAAGCCGACCGACAGATCGGACTAAGAAAACAGTTTTCCATTGCCCTTTCCACTGCTCTTACTACCTGCCCATAGCAACATTTGGAAACCTCAAAGTTTTTCCCGGGATATGGTAGGAGATTTAAACCAGGAACTCACTGAGGCGAAACAGATAACTCATACATCCCATGAGATTCCAGATTCAATCTCACAGTGTATCCTCTTGTGTAAGTCTCTATATCATAGACCTGAGTCGACTTAAGCCTTGTGAGGAAAGCGGTAGCCAGTCAGATTGACTGTACCTGTAATTCAAATGTCCAGCCTTGTCACATATTGTTTTACACTGATTCAATTTGAGAATTACGTCAAAGGTCCGTGGAAGATTCCCCAAATCACCCGTTAATTTACGAGTGGGGACGTTCAGTTGATCGAATAATTGAATACTCATCGTCGAAACCAACGGAGGATCCATCCATCTTTATCACCAGTGTAGAGATATGCTCATCGACAATCAATACACCCGATCACTTGTTAAAAAATACATCTAGTTGGGAATGGGAGAGAGGTTGGTGGTAGAAACGTCTAGCAATACATTCTATTTATCACACTTGTGTTAGATAAATAAATATTGATTGATGAAATTGATTGATTTAATAAAAAGAAACACAATTCGCCCGAAGCACTATAATTATGAAATGATGCTTTCTAATCATATTTTGATTATTCAATCAATATAGTATTTATTTTTGCTTAAGCTGTAAAGACAATGCAATGTCTACTAAAAAAATGAAAATAGAATATTGTTTAACTTCTCCATATAAAATTGAAGATCCAGTTTAGTAGGACAAAAGCCGATCACTGGAATTCTTTCACTGGTTCAACTGTTGCATTAAGTCATCAGAGACGACCCAACAAAGCAGCTATCACGTAAGTATCTAGCCTATTAGACACACCAGCCTAATCACCTTGAAGCTGCACTCTCTTATCTTATATATGGAGGGAAGCAAGAAATAAAATTATAGTTCTTCAAGATGAGAGTAGCATTTTCATTTTACACCCATTTCCCATGTTTTCACAGGTTAAACGAGAGACTGAACCCATCCTGTTTTCATGGGTGATAAGCGACCGTGAGTAAGTCACAGGGCTGATCCTCAGCTGTTGCTGGTGCTCATTTTCATCTGAGTGAATTGGGGTAACATAAAATGAAGTGTTTTGTTCAAGGTCCCAATGCCTCAACCAGTCTAGGACTCGAACCCAGGACTTTATGTTCATGAGCGCAGCACTATAACTACTTGTAGTTGCACCTTCATGGCTGTAGTGTTTGTGATCATAAGTCGTTTCAAACATACCGGACCTAATTATGCTTAAAGAATTGGGTATTAGAAAACATTATTTTCCCTTAATGTAACAGGGTACAAGGAATATATATATATATATATATATATATATATATATTTCGTTTTTGAATTTGTTGAGTAATATTCTTTATCTGAAAACGTGTGTTGAAACCGATATTGTTATGCTTTGGGAGGTTAACGTATGTTGATGCCCTAAGGACAGACACTGGTCTGTTGGAGATGCAGGACATGGCAGCGATAATGAGGGACAGAGACCGCTGGAGAGAACTCGTCCATGGATCTCGGGAATTTTACCCGCCTTAGATAGATAGATAGATGTTGCCAATAAGAAACACACGCACCAGTTGCTTTCACTCCAATTTATTATAAATTAAATTTATAAATTTATGAATTTATAAATTTCTGGTTCGGTTGGTTGGTTCCACAACCAGACGATTGTTCATATATTGTCAAAGTTCTTTCTTCGAAAACAAGATGGCGTAGGACAGAACAAAGGAGAGACACAAAAACAAAGAAAAGAATCCCCAGTCACTGAAGAGGTCACAGAATGTGTGACGAAAGAACTTTGACAATATATGAACAATCGTCTGGTTGTGGAACAAACCAATCAACCAGAAATTTATAAATACTTAAATTTATAAATTTAATTTATAATAAATTGGAGCGAAAGCAAATGGTGCGTGTGCTTCTTATTGGCAACATGACCCTCCCAAAGCATAACAATATATATATATATATATATTCTTTGTATATATATATAAATACACAGACACCAACCCACACCCACACATATGCACACACACACACATATATATATATATACATATATATATGAAGTTAGACGGCCAATTAGGGCATTATATCCAACACTCCAACTGGTAGTTCTCGAAGTATCCTGAGAGGAGTACTCAACTGCCTGAGACATCCCAGATTGCAAGCCAGTGGTGACATACGGTTCCTCTTTACGTATCTGAGCAGCCCTACTAAGATTAGAACTGCTAACCAGATTTCTGGCGCAGCTGATGGATCTCCGTTTATGCGCTTGAGATATCAAACGAAACAATTATATATATATATATGAGTGTGTGTGCATGTGTGTGTGTGTGTGTGTGTGTGTGTGTGTGTGTGTGTGTGTGTGTGTGTGTGTGTGTGTGTGTGTGTGTGTGTGTGTGTGTGACTATGTGTGTGTGTTTTACTTTTCAATAATATCTTTGTATTCGGCCTTTAAGAGATGACAGACAAAAAGAATGTGTGGTTCTGTTGGTTTATTCTTTTATCATTGCACAGACGGAAAGCGTTATAAATAAATATGCACACACACACACACACACACACACACACACACACACACACACACACACACACACACACACACACACATATATATATATATATACATATATATGTGTGTGTGTGTGAAGGCTCGCAGCCTAGTGTATAGGAATTTCGGCAACGGGGCCTTACCGAATACATACATACGTTTTATATATATATATATATGGTGTCCAAAGTAGGATGCAACTAAACAGCTCCTCCTTATTTCTGCAGCTCTCTCCACCAAAGTGAACTCTTATTCCTCTAATCGTGTGTGCAAGCTTACTGTATACTCATCTTTGGTGGAGTGTACTTTTTAGGAGACATTGAAAATGGCACGAAGTACACACACACACTCTCTCTCTTTCTTGCACACATACACACAGACACACACACACGCACACATACACACACATATATAAATGCACACACACACACACACACACACACACACACACACACACACACACACACACACACACACACACACACACACACACACCACACACACACACACATATATATATATAACGAAGGAGTTGTGGTAAGGAACCAGATGAACCATAACGCACCAGAGTACTCAATACTTAGGGTAGTAGAGTGGTTAATAGGAAATTGTATGACCCCGACTGCTATTTCTAGTCCAGAAATAGCCGTCGAAACGGCTTGAGCTCTGACGTCGGGGTCATACATTTTCCTATATATATATATTAGAAAGTGAGGCTTTTTTACAGAATGAAAAATAACTGAGGTGTCCTACACGAGTGAAAGTATAAAGAAAAAAAGATGAAATCGAAAATGTAACTGGGTTATTTAAAAAATATATATATATTTATTTGGTTCCTTTACCGGTTTCGCAGTTCTTCTGCTTTTCAAAAGTAGAGTTGAGATGGAGGGTCTGTGGTTTTTCTCACACACACACACACATATATATATATATATATATATATATATATATATATATATATATAATTTTTAAACACGTGATTCAGACGTATACCTTTGAGGAAGTAGGAGGAGAGAAAATCTCATTATGGAGATAGGAAGAAGTTGAAGAAAGTGTTAGTAGAGTTGTCGTTGCTATTGCTGTTTATGTAGTTTTTGTTGTTTTCGTATTGGTTGTTGCTCTTGTTGTTGGTGTTGGTGCAGTCTCTGCTGTATTCGTTGTGGCTGTAGTTGTTGGTTTTGGTATTGGTGCTGTTTAAGTTGCTTTCGTTGTTGGTGTTGGTGTTGGTGCTGTTTTCGTTGTTTCCGTTGTCGTTGTTGCTGGCGTCGGTGCTGTTTTCGTTGTTTTCATTGTCGTTGTTGTTGGTGTCGGTGCTGTTTTCGTTGTTTTCTTGTCGTTGTTGCTGTTGTTGTTGGTGTTGGCGCTGTTTTTGTTGCCATTATAGTTGTTGCTGTTACTGTTACTGTTTTTGTTGTTGTCACTATTGTTTTTAGTACGTTTTGATTTTGTCGAGAAGAGAGTTCTGCAGTTTGGGGAAGAACGGCAGTAATTTGATGAAGAGAGAAATCGATAAAACATTTATTTTATAATTAAAAGGAAGATATTTCATTTGATTGACAGTTTATGCAAAAATTACATTAATTTCTAGATTTTGTTTATTTTTGGCAACAAACAACAACAACAAAAACGAAATATTTTTTTGATATTCTGTTATAATATTTTTGAAGTTAAGAGGAAGGTAAGGTAAGAGATTGAAATCTCATCTAATTCCAGTTGACTGATTGGTCGGGCTCCACTGACATGGGCATCTTTGATGAACA
>OZ024745.1:68186852-68191852 GCA_964016885.1 Eledone cirrhosa
TAAATAACATTTAAAAAAAATACAGTGGAAACAAAATAGTGCAATTAAACGTTTTGCGGTAAAATATCTTACCTTCTCCAATAATTGTTTCTACTTTAGGCACAAGGCCAGCAATTACCCAGTACATTACTGGTACTTTATTTTATCGACCCGTAATGATGAAAGGCAAAGTTAACCTCGGCGGGATTTGAACTCAGACCATAAAGGGCCGTAACTCTTTGCTGCAAAGCATGGCGTCTGACCCTCTACCGATACTGTCAATCCACCACTTACATTCTCCAATAATAAAGAGTATTATGTATTTTGCGGAATCCAGAGACTTTCAATAACGACCTTTGGTCTTTCACACACAAACTCCCCCCCCCTCTCTCTCTCTCTCTCTCTCTCTCTCTCTCTATTATATATATATATATATATATACACACGCCACCTTCACCACTAATTGATTTGACAGATGTCTTTAACCCATTGGTACCAACCATTATTTGGTCAGTAGTTCGTGTGTATGTGTAAATATATATATATATATATATATATAATTTGTTTGTTAAAATAATAAAATTAAATTAATTCAACAGTTAAACACACAGGAATAATAATTGTTTCTACTTTAGGCACAAGGCCAGAAATTACCCAGTGCATTACTGGTACTTTATTTTATCGACCCCATGTTGGTATCAAAGAGCCAGAAGATTGACAAGTTGACCCTAAATAGGACTAATAGCTCTAGGAAAGCCATGAATGACACCAAATCTTTTTAACTTTGATTTTGAAAGTAGTTTTATAATTATTAATTTTCATTATACTTTTGTAGCTGTCTCGGCGGCCTAGCTGGAGAAATCGTAGACGGTGGTGATCCTGGTCTGAAGTTCGATTCTGGTCGGGAGTACCGTTAGAGCCTTTCAGTTTTTTTTTCTATGGAATGTAAAATAAAAACTAAAGAAGATTACATGCACCTCTCGACCAGGATTGAAACAAACCAAGACCAGAGCCTTCACCGTCTCTGGTACCTACCGCTAGTCCACTGAGACAGCTACGAAAATCACCTGAAAAATCATACTTATAAACCTAATTTTAAAATTTGATACCAAACATTATTTGGTTAGTAGTTCGTGTGTACGTGTAAGTATGTATATATATATTAGAAAGTGAGGTTTTTTTTTACAAAATGAAAAATAACCGAGGTGTCCTACACGAGAGAAATTATAAAGAAAAAAAGATGAAATGGAAAATGTAACTGGGTTATTTAAAAAAAAATATATATATTTATTTGGTTCCTTTACCGGTTTCGCAGTTCTTCTGTGGTTTTTCTCAGATGTGAGAAAAACCACAGACCCTCCATCTCAACTCTACTTTTGAAAAGCAGAAGAACTGCGAAACCGGTAAAGGACCCAAATAAATATATATATATTTTTTTAAATAAGACTCCAGTTGCATTTTCGATTTCATCTTTTTTTCTTTATACTTTCACTCGTGTAGGACACCTCGGTTATTTTTCATTTTGTAAAAAAAACCTCACTTTCTAATATATATATATATAATATAATGAAATGACAGGAGGCTGGATTTGTGTACATCCTTGAAAGGTTTATTATACTATGATCATTTCAATGACCGGGTTCCGTATGAATCCGGTGATATCATCAGGTATTCGAAATATAATACGTGAATGTAATAGATAAAATCCATGGGGCTGAAAATCGAGGACCCGACGGCGACCGCTATCTTGCACCCTCTACCTTAGCCTGTCGCCCTATAATCATCATCATCATCATCATTTTACGTCCGCTTTTCCCTGCTTACAAGGGTGGGACGATTTCTACAGCTGGATGCCCTTCCTAATGCCAACTATATATATATATATATATATATATATATATATATATATATATATATATGCTTGTGTGTGTCTATATACGTATGTTTACATGCATGATTGTATTCAATCATGCATGCAGTTGAGTAGAATGTACAACCACTGATTCTAGCTATTTGCACTATCATATATTTTGGTTTCTATTAATTCCTCGGGGAATTGCTTGACCAAATGCTTTGCTTAATTGTTTTATTTATTTTCTTTTTTTAAATGTTATTCTTTCTCTTAGACTTCAGGTATTTTTTGAAAGTTCAGCATTGGCCCCTAAAATACTATAGTTGGCCCTGCAATTCTACTGCCTTCCCCCTGGGGATCACTTGCCATTGGGCAACCTAGTAACCTGGCCAGTCCGTCACTGCATATATACATGTAATTTGTTTATTAAAATAATCAAATTAAATTAATTCAACAGTTAAACACAAATAAGAATAATAATTGTTTCTACTTTTGGCACAAGGTCAGCAATTATTCCAGTGTATTACTGGTACTTTATTTTATCAACCCCGTAAGGATGACAGGCAAAGTTAACCTCGGCGTTAACACATAGGAATAATAATAACACACACACATATATACTTGTGTTCGTGTGTCTGAATCTGAATTTATATCATGCTTTTTTATATCATGTCATCCAGTATTTCAAACAATAGAGATCAATAAATTGAATACGAAACTGAAATAAGTATCTGATTGATATGATTAGCCTTAAAAATGCCTAACACAGCTGCAGTCCAATGATTTTAATCGGGAAAAGAAGAAGAGAATAAGAGAATAAAAGTATAGATATTCTTGTATTCTAAGCAGTTCGAAATGCTCGTATTCTTAAAATTACTGATGCTCTTCTAACTTCACACACACACACACACACACACATATACACACACACATATATATATATATATGCATATATATATGCATATATATATATATATATATATATATATATATATATATATATATATATATATATATATATATATATATATATATATATGTATATATATATATATATATATATATATATATATATATGTATATATATATATATATATATATATATATATATATATATATGCGTATATATATATATGCATATATATATATATATATATATATATATATATATATATATATATATATATATATATATATATATATGCGTATATATATATATGCATATATATATATATATATATATATATATATATATATATATATATATATATATATATATATATATATACATGCATATATATATATATATATTTATATACGTATATATATATATATGCATATATATATATATATATGCATATATGTGTGTGTGTATGTATGTATATATATATACATACTACTGTACGTCTGTATACATATATCTATGTACGTGTACATACTTATATTTAAGTAACAGCCGTACTAAGAGTGGGAAATGAAATTTCGTTTCATTTTTTCCGTTTATCGTTTTCGGTGCAGCCGGCCGATTAACCCACTCGATATGCAAATTGGGCTACTCAGCCGTTAATATGCATAAGGTAAGTATATACGTTCAAAAATCTGGCAGAAAGGTATACGTTGCTGACGATAGCTAATAAGCTTGAAACTAGTACAGCGTTCCGTTGTCAGTGTTGAACAAACGAGCAACGATGGTTGCTAGACACTACTGCTTATATATATATATATATATATATATATACAATATTAAATAAATGGAAAACTATATTTATAAAACCATATTTATTTCATTATATATATTTCGGGGATATCATATTAACAATATGCTATGCCTTCATCAGACAAAATACAATATAAACAGTTTTATAGATAAATAGATTCGACATACCGTTATAACACCGACTTCCATTTGAAGAGGTTTAAGCTGGCAGTGAAAATATTTTACACAGAGAGAAAGAAAGAGAGAAAAAAAAGACAGAAAACGAAGAAAAGGAAGAAAAAGAAGAAAAAGAAGAAATGCATGGAACAAAATAGAGAGATGGAAAGATAGATAAAGCGAAGAACTTCATGTAAAGAAACAGAAAGAGATATATATATATAGAGAGAGAGGAAATAGAGATAGATACATATATATATAGAAAATTAGGTAGTGGGAGGTCATTTTGAGTAAATGTATCAATGATACATTTATTTATTTATTTATTTATTTAGCTCAAGTATTAATGTAAGGGAGATATATATATAGAGAAAAAAAAAATATAGAGAGAGGAAAAAAATAGCGAGAGAAAAAAAATTTTAAAATAGCCAGATATATTCGAGGCGTAAAAACCCTATGTTTTAATGTATTAGTATTTATAAAATATCAGTATTCCTGAATGAGACAAGTATCCATAGTGTGTGAAAATTAATTATCTTATGTTTAGTTTTAAAAAATTCATATGTTTATGTGACAGCTACAAACATCCATGCGAATCCGCATGATTCACTCTGCAAACTCTAAGTTCACGGAAAACATTCTCAATGTGGTATAAAAATTTGAGCATACATATATGTGTATTATTATTCCTGTCTTTACTCTACAAGATTATCTATCAAGCAGAAATAGAGAGCAGATTTCAATATACTAATAAAAATATATATCAGAAACCAAACTAAAAATAAAAATAAAAAGATAACAATAATAATAATAAGTAAAAATAAGTAATAATAAAATAGAAAACTAAAAAAATAATTACGAAAGAATATTACATAATAAAAATATTACATATTAAAAATATTACGTATTAAAAAATATTACGTATTAAAAATTTACATATTAAAGATATTAAAAATAAAAATAAAAATAAAAAAATATTATAAAATACTACAATAATAAAAAATAAAAATAAAAATAAACCACAAAGATCAACCCTTCAAAGTTAATTGACAATATATTGCCAAGTTCATTACAAGACAAAGCCAAAAATTATCTATCAAATCACATCTAGCAAAGATCATTTCAAAAAGTTTATGATGTCCAATTTGGACTACATATGTTCTTATATTTAATATAGAAGTTTATCTAGTGTAAGGTTTATTCAAAAAATTTGGAGCATCAGCTTTTAGGGTAGCTTAATTTTTCATGAGGAATGTTTAGATAAAAATAAAATAAAAATAAAAATAAAAATAAAAA
>OZ024745.1:68196852-68209352 GCA_964016885.1 Eledone cirrhosa
AACCCGAAAATTCATGTAACACCCACACACAACATTAAAACGATGCGCACAAATACATATAAACATTCATTGGTTACACACACAAATCTAGTTACAGAATCATATGTTGATACATATATATACATGGTTACATTGACACATACATCTACACAAAGACACAACATTCATTTGTGCGAGGTTGTGTGAGTATGAGTTTATTTGTTTGTGTGTGTCTTTGTGTGTGAGTGTATTTATGCGTTTATATATATATGTATACGTGCTAGGAATGTATATATATATATATATATAAATATAGTGAAATAAGATAACAAGGACGATTGGTTACTCCTTCATCACGTAGCTGTACACCTCGACACTGAAGTGAACCTAAACATCGAGTGCTCACCCGGGTGAACCTACAGTAACTCCAAGTTACACTCCCTGGATATATATATATATATATATATATATATATATATATATATATATATATATATACTAGCTAAACTACCCGTCCTTTGGACGGTTCAAGTAGCTTTCGATGTAGCTCATTAAACTAAACAAAGTAAATTTGAATACATAGAAGAAAAACGTACTTTATGTAATCATGAAAACCTTAGGCACTATTCCAGCGAAATAATTAATATGTGAGCTCGGTGTCTTTTTTGACAACAGTAAAAGCGCATCATGAAATAGAGAAGTGAAGTGAATAATATACATTATTATGTACAAAGCATAATATTGTAAAAGTTATGACGTCACTTAATGTATGAACATCAAGCTTGAAACGATAAATTATACAATGTCAAATCTATAACTTAACTTAGTAATCTGTTAGAAATTGCTGGTTGTGAAATATACAAAATGATATTGTTAGTCTCGAGGAAGCGTACCTTTTGTTTCAAGTACAAAGAGTAAATTAAAATCCGAATGAGCCGAATTACGAAAGATAACTCTTGTCTTACTTAAAGATAACTCATGTCTGACTTAATCACGAACATTCACACAAATAACCGAAACTTTTTTAATGTCTCCAAAGGCCCCAATATCGATTTTTGAAAGCCTATGTAGATCATGTACAGGTTTTGTGCAAGGAGAAGCTCTGTAAAAAATTTCAAAGAAATCGCATGAATAGTTTAGAATATATGAGCCCTCATTAAAAATTGTCCACACACACATACACACATACAGAAAACTTCGTCTTTATATATATACAGATGTGTGTGTGTGTGTGTATCTATGTTGATGCGCGTGTATGCGTGAGGCGTTGTGTTGGTGCGATTTCATGTTTGTGTATATGAATGCGTTTGTGTGTGTAGTCTCATACTTGAATGTATGAGATACACGGAGTGATAGTGAAACGAGAGAAAGAGATAGACATGTAGACAGATATATATATATATATATATATATATATATATATATATATATATATATATATATATATATATATATATACACATCACATATATATGTACACACACATATATATATATATTAGATTAGAGCAAACATCACGAGCGCTCTATCTCAAAATTATTTTTGAAAAGCATTAGAAATGCGCAACCGATAAAAACTTAAAACTAAAACTGAATACTAACCAATACTTATTACTAATTAATACTTATTCCTAATTAAACTATTTTTCACTGGGAAAAATTTGTCAGCATTTTCTTTTACTTCTACTAATATATATATATATATTTATTAAAATAACAGATTAAAGTTTAAGCAAAGAATCGCTGCTTTCACCCTTAACGGGATCTTCTGAAACTAACAAAGTTAATCTGTGAACGCGGAAGTGAATATTTCAAAAAACGTTGCAACCGGAGGAAGACAGGAAGACGATACTTTGGTTCGTGGAAACGTTCCCTGGCAAAGAACGGGAAAAAACGAATAATACGTCATTATTTGGAGCGGTGAAAAACAATTACACGCAAAGACAAAACCACGTTTATGGTATAAAAGAAGTCGTAGACTAATATTCTATTAGGTGGTTCATAGAGACGTTCTCTGGCAATGAACAGAAAAAACGAAGATAATACGTCATATGTGGAGCGGGGAGAACAATAGCACGCACAAACAAAACCACGTAAATGGTATAACTGAAGTCGTAGACTAAAATTCTAACTAGGAAACCGAATGATTCTCGGCCTCAGAGTTAAGAATAAAGTAAATAAAATACAGAGGTAATCGAAATTAAATAAATACATACACGCATCCATATACGTACATACACAAGCATACGCGAAAACACTCGCCATAGGTATACAAATACACGCACGTACACAAAAAAGAAACAAAGAAACAAACAAACCCGCACGCACATACAGAACCCACGCAACACATGTATCCGCACGCATACAAATGTATACACCAAACACAGAAAATTATATATAAAAATATATATATATTAATATATATATGTGCGTGTGTGTGTGCGTGTATACATATATTTAAATAAACGTATATAAATAAATAAATACGTATATAACAAGCGCACACACATACCTACATGTAAATACACATATGTTCGGAGACGTACGTCAACCAAAACACGAAGTACACATATACACACACCCTACATACGTACGACCCGCAAAGAAACGTTTCTTACCAGGTTCTTGGTTATGCTGGCAGGATGGTTAGAAAGCTTACTTATGTAATTAAACGTATCATTCGGCTTTCTATACGGGTAATGAAAGCCATTCGATAAATTGAGGCTTTCCCGTCTATCTACTAACGAGCATATTTTCAACGACCATTCCACATATTACAATGAAGCTCTTGCTCGGAGTGGATTTATCGATAAGGTAGCATATACAGAGTACGAGAATAGACCTAGAAGAAATAGATCCCGACGCATTATATGGTATAACCCACCATATAATATGGAGGTGGCCACACCATTAGCTAAGATCTTTCTCTCCCTTATTACGAAGCATTTTCTCCCTACACATAAATATAGTAACATTTTTAATAGAAATACTATTAAAATTTCTTACTCTACGACTCCTAACCTTGCACATAACATCACAGCTTCAAATTTAGCTAAACTACCTAGCCGTAGGAACACGTGCAACCCTGTAGTTAGTACTAACTGTAATTGTAGGAATCGGGTTGACTTCCCCCTATCCGGGAAATGCCTCTCTAGTAACATTGTCTACAAATGTAAGGTTGAAACACCCACGTCCCGTAGGGCCTACATAGGGTTAACTGCCAATAGATTCAAGCAGCGTCTTTACATGCATACCCATTCTTTTCGTTACCCCTTAAGAAGGAATATGACGTCACTTTCAGCTTATATCTGGAGTCTAAAAGACAATCATACCCAATATAAGTTACACTGGGAGATCCTTTTTTTTTTGCGTACGTGCGTGTATTTGTATACCTATGGCGAGTGTTTTCGCGTATGCTTGTGTATGTACGTATATGGATGCGTGTATGTATTTATTTAATTTCGATTACCTCTGTATTTTATTTACTTTATTCTTAACCCTGAAGCCGAGAATCATTCGGTTTCCAAGTCTACGACTTCAGTTATACCATTTACGTGGTTTTGTTTGTGCGTGCTATTGTTCTCCCCGCTCCACATATGACGTATTATCTTCGTTTTTTCCGTTCATTGCCAGAGAACGTCTCTATGAACCACCTAATAGAATATTAGTCTACGACTTCTTTTATACCATAAACGTGGTTTTGTCCTTGCGTGTAATTGTTTTTCACCGCTCCTATTAATGACGTATTATATTCGTTTTTTCCCGTTCTTTGCCAGGGAACGTTTCCACGAACCAAAGTATCATCTTCCTGTCTTCCTCCGGTTGCAACGTTTTTTGAAATATTCACTTCCGCGTTCACAGATTGACTTTGTTAGTTTCAGAAGATCCCGTTAAGAGTGAAAGCAGCGAATCTTTGTTTAAACTTTAATCTGTTATTTTAATAAATATTTGCTCTACGGTTCTTATATATTTGATATATATTTATCCTTATCAAGCCCTCTTTGGATTTTAGTCTTCAAATTTATTATTATTACTATATATATATATAGATAGATATACATATATATATGTACATATATATGTGATGTGTGTATATATATATATATATCTGTCTACATGTCTATCTCTTTCTCTCGTTTCACTATCACTCCGTGTATCTCATACATTCAAGTATGAGACTACACACACAAACGCATTCATACACACAAACATGAAAACGCACCAACACAACCCCTCACGCATACACGCCCATCAACATAGACACACACACAAATATATATATTACAGAGCTATATTTTATTAATATTTTCATGACTTTTATAAATTATGCATACTAAATTATGTATTCGAAAATACACAGCTCACCTAAGTGTTCTGGGGGTTTGATAGTGTCTAACACATTGCAGAATATAACATTGTTTTTAGAAAAGCTTTGATCTAAATACTAATATCAATAGTTGCGTGTGCATATTTTGACTTCTTTCTAATTTAATATCATTATTTATCAACAAAGTACTGGGTAATTGCTGGCCTTGTGCCAATAGTAGAAACAATTATTTATCAACAAAGTAATGAAATATCTTGTGGCAAGATTTCTTTGAAAATATTTTAAATACTCATTACTTTTGAACATTAATTGACGCATTAAAAAACATAAATAGATTGAGAAATATATGTGCTGCAGCATTGCATTATTTGCAACTATACAAAATTGTATTACAATTTAGCTATTCAGACATTTAAATATTTCAACAAAAGTAACATTTGTATATATATATATATATATATACCACTCACCATATTCAGGCTAGACTACGTGTCTTTATCTGTAAGTATATATATTCATACATGCATGCTCACACACACACACACACACACGCGCACGGGCGCGCGCGCACGCACACACACACACATATATATATATATATATAAGTAGAAGGGATATATAATTTGTTGGAAATCCGACAAATATAAATATAAATGTTTATAACTGATTTAGAGCACTCAACAGTTTCCTTGAGTAAATATTCAATAAATATTAAATAAATGGAAACTATATTTATAAAACCATATTTATTTTATTATATATATTTCAAGGGTACCGAAACACTTTGGTACGCTTTCTTCAGATAAAATACAAAGTTTGTTTTATAAATAGAGACATACCCAGGAAATCATACCTTATCAGTTGAATATTCCCTATCATTATATATATATATATATATATATATATATATATATATATATATATATATATATACACAGAGGTATCCACTGCAAGTTGTGGGGTCTATTCTGTATGAAGAACTCAATGTAATCCATATGTTGAAAATGTTGTAGGTTAAAATAAATCTCAGAAAATAATAAAACATTAAAAGGAAAACAGAGTCATGAGATAAGTTAAAACAATGAAATAAAAAATCAATTTTTTATTTTATTGTTTTAACTTATATATATATATATATATATATATATATATATATATATGTGTATATATATATATATATATATATATATATATATATATATATATATATATATATATATATATATATATATATATATATATATATATATATATACATCATACATAATACTTACATATATTTATATACATATATTCGCAAGCACACACACACGCACATATATTATAGACATACATGTTCATATCTCTATGTATATATATATATATATGTATATAATGCAAGTGATTCTGTGAATTGCGTGTATATTAATAAGAACAATGAAGTTTCGTTTACATGTATTTAGATATGTATTGTACTATTACACGCGTTTCGCAGAGGATTGGCTCGTAACAGGTCGATAATCGATACACAATAAAAATCTAAATACATGTAAACGAAACTTTATCGTTCTTATTAATATATAATATAATATAATATAATACATTATATATATATATATATATATATATATATATATATATTAGAAAGATCGAGTATCGAAAAATCGGCGCACGAGTTAACGAAAAACGAAATCCGATATGAGCGGCAGAGGGCTCAATAATTCAGATGAATCAGAGCTATAACTATCGTTAAAATACCGTCACATATAGAACAAGTCTACAATCAACCATACGATTTAAAATCGATAAAGGAAGATTCGGGCCAAACAGATAAAAAATATCAATAAAACAATACGTCACTGAGATGTGAACTCTCCTCAAGCTATAGGGACTTCTCCAGAACATGTAGACACCTCTCAGCCAGACCTCCCTCAAGCTATATGGGCAGTAACAACACCATAGGTAGGGAACTCCCCTCAAGCCATAGGGACCCACCCAGACTGAGCAGACACCATGATAGCCTAGAGATTGAATCTGACACAGCCTTTCTAATTTGGCCAACATCTTTGTAACACACACATTTTATTTTACTTGATTTTTCATTTGTTTTCTTTTTTCTTCACTTTATTGCCTTCTATTTAAGTTGAGATTGGTTATAACATACACACATTTCATTTTATTTGATTATTTTATTTTGTTCCTTTACCATCTTATTCCTTCTACCACTTTATCATTTTTTTTAGCTGACTCCAACACCAACACCACTACCAACATAAGAGTAGAGGTCAGATGTACTTAACAATAACAAGAACAACGACTACAGATTGCCTTGCCTCAGAACGAATTTCTATAGACTTTTGACTGACCAATGTTCTCACAACTGACCAATGAGAGAAGATGTCCTTTGACGCTGAAATTCGTTTGTTTAAATTCATATGATTCCAGTTCCTCAGTGAAATAACAACCCAACCAGGAACTGGGCATATCAGAGTATTGACAAAGTTAAACACCTCAACAACATGTGTACTCGTCTCTACCACACTAATTCGAACTGCCTGAAGAGGTCACAGCCAAAGCTGTCACCGAAATATATATAGCAGTAATAAACGAAGCCAAATTTTAAACATTTAACTTATTTATTTTATTTTATTTTACATTACTCCGGAGTAACCAAACCAACCTGCGCACTTCGTCGAGTGCTCCAATCTGCATACTCAGGTGTTGGTATACAACCAACATATACTCAATATATATATATATATATATATATATATATGTAGGTGTGTGTGTGTGTGTGTGTGTGTGTGTGTGTGTGTGTGTGTGTGTGTGTGTGTGTGTGTGTGTGTGTGTGTGTGTGTCTGAGTTTGTATTTACGTTTGTGCCTGTGTGCTTATTTTCCGTGACCTAGCGGTTTGACAAAAGAAGAGAGGAATAAATTACCCGATTTAATTGACTAAATCAAGCAGGTGCTCCAGCATGGTCGCGGAATAGTGAATGAAACCAATAAAACAATAAGAATATATATTGAGAGATACTATGCGTGCTTGAGCGTATAATATGAGTATGTGTTATTTGTTTGTACCTATATATGCGTGTGTTTCTGATATTGTGCAAATCAGGATTTTAGTATTTCTGATAACGTCTTCGTAGTTACAAATTAAAATTTAAGAACAGGAACTCTGCTAAAATCAATTGCTAATTAAACAATTAGTTAATAACTATTTGCAAGCGAGGAAACAAAGATTATTAGTTTAGATAGAACCAGTGCTGAATCAGTTACGTGATTCTGTTTCTCGAGGGTGAATATTTTTAATAACGTCTCGAAAGGAAGTGAAAACCGAAAATTTTCACGCTAACTAGAAATTACCAAAACGAACAGTGTTGAAATTTCAAGTGTAATTAGTAACGGGAAACATAATTACAAATTAGAGTAGTTTCTGAAAGAAATAAAAGCTTTTGGAATGAAATAAAATCCCATTTTTAGAATGAAATAAACCCAAATTTTGGATTTAATTGCGTAAATTACAAATATAGCCAGAATTATAAAAGACACTGTTAGCTAGCTTTTGCCACCATCAAATCATATAACTGACAAAGTAGTTTCCGGATTAATTATTTTCTGGCTGGACAAATAAAGGGACCGCCGTCGCTTTCGACGATGAGTATTCAGTTGTTTGATTAACCGAAAGCCGTGATAAAGCTGAAAGAAAATATGGTGAGGTTAGCGTATTTACTTCAGACAATATGGATCCAGAATTACATTATTAAAGTATCCTTACCTTCAAGGTTAGTAGGTCATTATTTAAGTGTGCAAGGTGCTACAATTTCTAACAGTGTGAGTGGTTGCAAAAAGACTCCTGCGCTGTCTCGAAGGAAGAATCTGACATAATGATTATATGGAAAGAAGAGGGGAATCGGTAGAGTGGTCGGAGTTCGGTATTTGTTTCGGAATTCTGCGTTATGATTTCAAATCTCACCTTGGATAACTTCGTCTTTCATTATATCAGAGTAGGTAAATAAAGTATCTGTTGAGGGGCGTTGGATTGGCAGAATTGTTAAATATTCGTATGAGATGCCTTAACTTACGGTATCTGATCAGATGTGTGCCTTCTGAGTTCAAATCTCACCTCCTTCTGTCAGGACTTGTGACCGGCAGATAATATTAACAACACAAAAACCAGTGAAAACATTGGAGCCAGATCTGATGAGCTACTAACTGCGTATACTGGAGAGAAAGGAAGCAACCATGTTTCGTTGGATGTGCAATGTAAATGTGAGAGAAAGGCAGAGCTTGGACGAGGTGAGAGAGAAGCTGGGCATTATGGGGAATCCGAGACGGTGTGCAAGAGAGAAGACAGCGCTGGTATAGACATGTGATGCGCATAGACAATGACCGATGAGTGAAGAAAGCTGCAATAGAGGACGACCAAGAAAGACCTAGGCAGAGATGACAAAGGATACACACATATATATATACATACACACACACACACACACACACACACATATATATATATATATATATAATTGGTGTGGGATGCTTAAAGCGTCCGTAAGCGGTATGCTGTTTGAGCACTCGATGCTCTTACAGAGAAGAGTATAATATGACACAAGAAACGGAGAATCAGTGGCGCGACGAATAAGATTTATTAGACATATTACAATCGTTTCTCTGGCGACCAGCTCGAGACACGATCGATACAATGATCAAACCTGACTCTGAAATCGCAAGACCCTCGAATCGAGACATATCCGAGGATCTTGCGATTTCAGAGTCAGGTTTGATCATTGCATCGATCGTGCCTCGAGCTGGTCGCCAGAGAAACGATTGTAATATGTCTAATAAATCATATTCGTCACACTACTGATTCTCCGTTTCTTATGTGATATATATATATATATATATATATATATATATATATAGTAAGTCAATAGAATCATTAGATAAAATATATATCGTATTTCTTCTCCCAATCAGCATAAATCAACCACACAAAAATCATTTAAACGAGGCTATAAGTTTAAAATATACTTATGAAGAAACAATAGATAAATGATATAGCTTTTTATCAGCGACTCACAGCTACAGAAAATTTACCTAGTATTTCTGATAACCTGTAGAAATTGACTAGACATATAGTTAACCATACATATTTAGGTACAAAATCAAAGTTAGAAGAAATGTACATAAACATACCAAAATCATCAAAATATCTCTACCACCGGCAGTTTGATTCCATTTTTGGATATATCCGATCTTGGATAAGTCAACGAGGTTGGAAATCATCAGGAGATAAACTTTATTGGACAAAGATTTTTCTTACATGATCCCCGCCAGAAACGAATTGAAAATGGCTAAGAATCGTCACGTGGCTAGTGGTCAAGGCAGAAAGTTTGTGATTGGTGCCTGTCGGCGAGTAGGCTGGTTGCTAGAAAACGCAGCCGAATACTGCCTACAATTTTACTCAACCTTACTGGATTATATCAAATTTAAAGGGTATATACATATAAACTAGACAAAGCCATAGATATTTATATATATGTTTTTGGCAACCATTCACGGTGTGGCTCAATGACGAATTAATTAAATAATTAATAATCAGAGCAATATACGAAAAGTAAGTCCATAGAATCATTAGATAAAATATATACAGTATTTCTTCTCCCAATCAGCATAAATCAACCACACAAAAAATCATTTAAACGAGGCTATAAGTTTAAAATATACTTATGAAGAAACAATAGATAAATGATATAGCTTTTTATCCGCGACTCACAGCTACAGAAAATTTACCTAGTAATTCTGATAGCCTGTAGAAATTGACTAGACATATTTAGGTACAAAATCAAAGTTAGAAGAAAAAATGTACATAAACATACCAAAATCATCAAAATATCTCTACCAGCGGCAGTTTGATTCCATTTTTGGATATATCCGATCTTGGATAAGTCAAAGAGGTTGGAAATCATCAGGAGATAAACTCAATTGGACAAAGATTTTTCTTACAAGATCCCCGCCAGAAACGAATTCAAAATGGCTATATATATATATATAGAGAGAGAGAGACGCACACATATATACACACATATATATATATACACATATATATAAGTATATATATATAAGAACAATCCAAGGAAAAAGGACTGCTCTATGTATAGAACAGAGCTATTTAATTAGAAAGTGAACAACACAATATATAACTACTCCATTATAAAAGGTTTCAGCTCCCTAGACAATATTAATATACGTCTGGGTCGTTCATCAGTAGTAGTTATATATTGTGTCGCTCACTCTCTAATTAAATAGCTCTGTTCTATACATAGAACACTCTATTTTCCTTTGCTTTTTCTGCGGAATTCCCTCCCCCCCATATATATATATATATATATATATATATGTGTGTGTGTGTGTGTGTGTGTGTGTGTGTGTGTGTGTTTGTGCGCACGTGTGTGTGTTTGTGCGCATTTTGGTCTATGTCTAGCTCAAGGCGCTGGGCTTTGACTATATCGACTGTAAGTCCTGAAAATTGGCACAGAAATATAGAGAAGCCATCTGAATACCATATAATATTAACTTTCATTTTTCTACTTTATAATTTCACATCTCATTTGCGTTGGCTTTCCGTTTCAGCCCTCCTCGCGGCAATGAATACTAGTAACATGACGTAGGTTGTTTTTAAATCAATTACAAATAGCCACTCAACATCATTCAACTTGCCATTCAGATTTATACAAAAACTGTTACATGCCCTTTAGATTTATCATTTAATTTTTGGTGCCAACATTTTCATTACATTGTTTGTTACTTGGTCACTGACATTGTGGGATTTGCGACGAAAATATTGACAAGAAATAAATGATAAATGTGAATTGAGTTTAGCAGGTTGTGTGTCATTTCAGGGCCTCGTATGAAACTCCTACCTTATAATTCCTTTAGTTTAAACCCACGATTTCAAATCAAGTCACCTGCCAATCAAATACAACTCTTAAAAAAAAAATCAAAATTTTATTAAATAACTAAATATCTGAGTTGAATTGTTGGTATTAAGATTATCATTTTTCGAATTGTTAAACTTTAATTTAGAAATCCCGGCTTTTATATATTTATTCCTACTAAGGAAACTTACTGAAATCCATCGCTATATAAATTTTCTTATTGGTGAATGTATATTAAAGTAAGCTGCCCCAACGCATGTTTTTTTTTCACTATGAAAAATAGTCGAACATATTAGGTCTATAAGCCTCTAGAGACTCCACCTCACCCACGACGTATACCGGACAGTTGCACAACCATTACGTTAAAGCGAGACTGGATACACACACATCATTTAAAGCTTTATCTATTGGCCAGTAGATGTAAACATTACATTGATTCAATGTTTTTATTTCTATTTTGATGCACGACTTCATAGATGTTCATAAGATTGTTTCATTATGGCAACTTTTTCGATGATACATTCAAACTAATTTCATTATTTTAAAGATTTGGTTGGCGGTAGAGCATTGAAGAATATGCTTGCATCATATAGTTACGTCCTTTTACGTTTTGTTTTCAAATCCCGCTGAAATTAGCTTTACCTTTCATCCTTACAGTGTCGATAAAATAAAGCACCAGTAACGCACTGGAGTTGATTTAATCGACTTTCCCATCCCCCAAATTATTGGCCTTGTTCCTAAATTAGAATGCAGCATAGAGTTACTCCCCTTTACGTTCTGAGTTCAAATTCCGCCGAGGTTAACTTTACCTTTCATGCTTACGGGGTCGATAAAATAAAGCACCAGTAATGCACTGGGATAATTGCTGGCCTTGTGGCAAAAGTAGAAACAATTATTATAAAGATTTCGAGGGTGGTGGATTGATAGAATCTTTAGAGTGTCGCGTAAAATGCTGGGCAGTATTTGTTTCGTTTTTTTTTTTTTACGTTCTGAATTCAAATCTCACCGAGATCACCTTTCACTTTCACCCTTCCACGGTCCATAAGATAAACATTTCTGGCTTTGTTCCTAAATTAGTAACCATTATCATAATACGACTTCAATTTCTTTGCATAGTTAATATTCTTTAAAGCGTAATAATACGATAAATATTTTGAGTCAATCTTCTATGTTCGATAATTAAGCTTGTTGAAACAGTAACAAGGCAAGCTGGTTTCATTAGGTCACATTGTTAAGCTTGTTGAAAGGGTAACACGCAAGCTGGTTTCATCACATCA
>OZ024745.1:68214352-68216852 GCA_964016885.1 Eledone cirrhosa
TCTCCATGCAAAATTAATGTAAATATGATTTAAGATTCCTTAGACAAAATGGGAAATTTATTGCATATACGCCAACACCAATTGTCTCATTGTTCGGTGAATTTCTCAGAAGTATATGAAGATATAGGTAGAATTAGACTAATGAAATGAAGATATGTGCATGATAATAGTCCAAGAATTTTATTGATTCTGACAGTAAAATAAACATTCACTTTTGCTTTTACAAGTTTATATCGATACTACTGCTACTACTGTTCCTGTTACTACAAGTATTGCTGCTGCTGCTACTGCTACTACTACTACTACTACTACTACTACTACTAAACACTGGTACGTGTAACGTCTTGTTTTTTTTATACTAAGCAATACTACATATTTTTAGTCAACATCTATTCACAAACATGAAGTATATACAAGATGCTTACAAAATGATATATATACGAATAATGTGTCTACATTTCTATACATACAGTCATATAGTGTTGTCAAAATTCTATTGCAATATTCTATATGTCTATAGATTACTGTTGTTACTCTTGTTGTCCCTGGTATAATTTTGTCATATGACTCTATTAACATTTTTCTAAGATGTAAGTATGCTTTCACCGTAAAAAGAATGCAATGTAAACACTTTCAACAATTCTCATTTGTACATTGAAAAATATAAAAAACACTCCCGTTTATGCATTTCCTCACCAGAAAATAACTACTTCCATGGCTCTGTCTACAGAGAAATTTTATTTTAGCAACGCTATACACGCCAAGCAGCATACAGAATATAGTTGAAATGGCCCGTCTAATTTGCATGGCAAGCATAGTTTTTGCAGCGTAATACATTTTTATGCTACATCACAGCGTATATTATAAGATTTAAAGTAACGTAGATATAACTACAGTCTTTAAATTAGAAGCTTTAGCTGTGGAAAAAACAGAAACTTAAATACTGTTAACTATTCGAAATTGTCTAATATAAACTGACATAGCCTAAGTATCTATTATTCAATTAATATTATTTATTTTTTGTTTTGAATTGTTTCTGTTAGTGTTGTCGGAATTATTATTGTTGTTTTTCAAAATGTTTTCTAAACACAAAATGGCTTCACTCTCCCTCCTAAAAAGAATTAAGCTACAAATATTTCGTGAAACGTCTCTCACAGTAGTTAATTTGTTAAATCGGTCAGTTGGTTGGAGCAAGATAACAACATCCCTTACTACACATCACTGACACCCAAGAAGTGACTTTCTGAATAGATTCCAGGCCAATATACTGATTCAGGTTGTCAAAATATGTGACAAGGCTTTTCTACTTCGTGTCGTGAATCCCACATGAGTAGCTTTCACATTTCCTCTTCTGTATGTTGTAGATAATGTCCTGTTATCATCTTTAGGTTCTGGATGGACCCTAGGCCAGTATACTGCTTCAGCTTGTTAATGTATGTGATATGATGTCCCCCACGCTTTCCCACTCTGTGCCGTAGGTCCCACAGGAACTGGTTTGGTGCTTCTTTTTCTGGATATCGTGAACCATATCATGAAAAACGGAGTCACTGTTCAATTTTCTCACAGTAACTATCCTGTCTATATTAAAAAAAATCTGTCGGGAAAGTAGAAAGAAATAATTTCTAGCTTCAGCATATAACTGCTCATTATTTTATCGATTCCGAAAAGCTGGAAAGCAAAGTTAACTGCGATGGGATTTGAAATCAGAACGTATAGAGCTGGAAACATACCACAATGTATTTTATCCGACACAAAATTTCTGGCAATCCATCATCCATTGTTGAAAAAAATAATCAGATTATCGATTCCATAATTCCTAATGAAGTTATATATAGAGAGAGAGAGAGAGAGAGAGAGAGAAAGAGCGAGGGAGAGAGAAAGAGAAAGTGAGAGAGAAATTAACTACAGTATGGAAATGTAAAATTGGCTACGGTGCGATATGAACTCAGATGTAGAGAGCCAGAATTTATACAGCAAAGCATTTTATTTGATGCCCTAACAACACATTGTAAATTCCTCACTTAGAAAGAGTTAATAATAAACCACAAATATTCCAACCTAAATAGCGTGTTTCTTTGTTCAGCATGTAGCAATGGTATCATAAAAATTTACCATGGAATATTTTAAACATATTTATCACATATTGCATGTGATGGCTGTTAGTTTCGCTGAAATAATTCATCATAGGATTGGGCGTACTAGAGCGAAAAATGCCATTTGAAGGAAAATTAACTAAATTGATTTGAGATTCCATCATTAAAAACATTACTACCATTTTCTCAATAATGTTATCATTAAAAGCAATTTACCAGTAAATATCGAACATTCTAACAAACTAAAATACAGTTAATATACAAAAAATGTTACTTTCAACTCAGATACCTTTTATTTTTAACTGAATCATATTTTTAATTGCTGCATATAGTGAAAGTTTAGTGTGTAATGACTGATGAGTGAATCAGCGTTATTCTAAACTACATCAAACCTAACTACACTACAT